>CABHPP010128131.1:0-17575 GCA_902168425.1 Peromyscus attwateri
CCCCCCGTGTTGAATGAGATCAGATTCAGCCCCCTTCTCCTCTTTCTCTTTTTTGGAGACAGGGTCCTACTACGTAGCCCTGGTTGACCTGAAACTAGCTATGTAAACCAGGCTGGCCTTGAACTCACAGAGATCTGCCTGCCTCTGCCTCCAGAATGCTGGGAGTAAAGGTGTGCGCCACCGTGTCTGGTACCACCGTGTCTGGCTCTTTCTCTTTTGTTTTCTTAACAATTTGAAGAAAAGTTGATTTGTTTTTAGAAATCAGCGTCTAATCTGGGCATAGTTTTACATGACTTTAATCTCAGTACTCAGGAGGCAGAAGCAGGTGATCTCTGTGAGTGCAAGCCCAGCCTGGTTTATATACTGAGTTTCAGGACATCCAGGGCTACATAGACCTTGTCTGAAAAAACAAAACAAAACAATAACACACAAACAAAAAGATCAAGACAGGAGGATTGAAAGTTTGAGGCCAGCTTAGGCAGCACAGTGAGACACTGTCTGAGGGAAGAAGTAAAAGAAAAAGTAAATCAGTGTGCTAAGTATGCTCCTGCTGTACACTGGTGGGAGATTAACATGACTGTGCACAATCAGTAAAGAAAAAGTAAATCAGTGTGCTAAGTACGCTCCCGCTGTACATAGGTGGGAGATTAACATGGCTGTGCAGAATCAGTAGCCTCTGTATGTGTGCACAGCAGTAGTCCTGGGGCGGTGGGTGGTGTGTGCAGTAGGGACAGAAGAGGAACCATAAATTTTGCAGGAAAGGTTTGTTTTGGTACTCTGTTACATTTGCTTTGCCTTACATATTGTTTAAAAGAGGGATTTTTTTTTGTTGTTGTTAAGGAAAAGGAACTGTGTATTTGAGATAAGGAATAAAATAAAGTGAAATAAGTAATTGGGTTTTGTGGTTATCAAAGGCACTTTATTTCTGAGATCACTGTGTTTCTGCACTGTTCCAATATTTATACAGAAATTAGAGAATACAAAGTGTGGACATATCCTGAGATCTTGGTTAAATTTTCATTTATAATAGTGTTCTTTTTCCTTTGTTTCGCTGAGCTGAGTTTAGTGATATTTCAGAAGGGTTCAGCCAGTAGCTCTCCAAAGACAATAAATATTGCTTTGTGGGAAGGTCTCCACCCTGTGCCTTACTTGGTGACCGTCAGATGGCAGCCAAATGTCAGCACCCATTATGCAAATGTTGGGGTAGACAGATTTGAGTCAGTTCCTTAGCTTTCGGCATGACATACCATGGATTTGGTGGTGGTGATAGATGGCGTTGACCTGGGAAGTGGGGATGCTTTGTGTTTCTTGCGTTTGTGGGGACTTCACTTGTCTTTCCATCACCTTGTTGGCGTGGCTCCCATTTCCTTACTAAGTCATTTAGGGTTCCCAGGGCCGGTGGGAACCTTGTGTACCTGCTTCCGTGAGGCTCACATCTGAGTGTTTTATGGCTGAACTTGCTGCTGTTGGCTGCAGAGCAAGTGCCCACGTTGCAGCTGGTCATGGTTCAGTGCTGGAGGTGGGAGCCGCTGAGCAGGCACCGGTTTCAGGATCCTCTGCACTGCGCTGCAGATCTTTCCCACACTTGCCAGCGTCCAGCTTGGTGCTCCGAGAAGCACCATTGAGTTGTATCTTAGCTCCAGACTCTTCTTCCTGCCTCTCATTGGTGTGGAGGAGTTTGAGCTCAGCAGCATGGGGACAAGTGAATAAAACAATGACAGACCAAGGGATTTGGCTAACTCACCTTAGATTTATGACTTTATTTTGAGTTACACATGCTGGAGTTGGGTGCAGAATGATTCCCAATGGGGCAGACTGGCTTCTGGTGACTTTTTTTTTTTTTTTTAAAGAATGAGTGGACATGCTGTTGTTCTGCAGTGGGAGGGGAGGCTGGCCACAGCATAGAACTGTTAATAAATGGTTAGGCTTTTTGCCTAGTCCCTTTCTAGATGCTTTCATGGGGGCATCAGATGTAGGAATGAAGCCGACAATGGGTATGTCTGAAGGACAGCTGTGTCAAGAATAGATGATAAAATTTAGGCCACTGTCCAGATGAAAGTGCACAGCACACTCCACATCCCAAGCATCTATCACGTGCAAAATTGAGCTGGCAAAGGTCCTTTCCTGGGAGCCTGGTGCATTCAGCCTTCTATTGCAATTTCTAGTGTCATCGTTTGGTTTTGTTTTCAGTTTTATAATTCCTTGTTCTTCAAGAGAAATTCTTGAATAAATTTCACTTACCAAATAGTCCATGACACTATTCCCATTTCTGCCTAAAGGTGGCAAGTGTTTCCTTCTGTGACAACTTGAGAACCCTGGCCACAGAGCCAGGCTGCCTGAGTTCAGACACCTGCTCTCCTGTCCCTGTTGGCATTGGTTGAGTTACTTAACCTTTCTGTGCCTCAGTTTCCTACTTTGTAAAATGGGGAGAACAGAATGTCTGCCATCAGGTTGCTGTGAGGATTAAACATATCAGACTATGTAAGGAACTAAGAGGAGTTTGGGACACATGGTAAGTTTTATACATACTGGTTATATAAGGTGATTAAGATGCACTGTAGGG
Source organism: Peromyscus attwateri (assembly GCA_902168425.1). Taxonomy (NCBI): domain Eukaryota; kingdom Metazoa; phylum Chordata; class Mammalia; order Rodentia; family Cricetidae; genus Peromyscus; species Peromyscus attwateri. The sequence goes on from CABHPP010128131.1 coordinate 2,564, forward strand.
CAGTGATCCTAGGACTGGCCCGGCGAGTCTGGAATCTGGCTTTGCCTGTCTTAAGCTGTGTGTCTGCGGCCAGGTCTATTCCTTTCCTTAGGTTCTGATTTCATGCCTGTAAAATGAAATTTGACTTGAACAGCACTTTCCTTAGACTCCATAGTAATGATAAAGGTGGGAGGCAGCACCAGAACCATGTGACAGAAACTTTTAGACTTCTGTGCCTGCTATAATTATAAGGTTTATTTCACTTCGTGGATTTTTGGCTAGAGAGAAGAAAGTTCTCTCTCTCTCTCTGTGTGTGTGTCTGTCTGTCTGCCTGTCTTTGTGTGTGCTATGCTAAAACAAGAGTGTGGAAGTGACTGAGTGAGATGATCTAAGGACCCTTTGTGCAGAAGATAAAGGAGGATGTGGATGCATCAAGGGGAGACCGGTAGGTACAGATTGGGTTGGCATTTCTTGGGGAGAAGAATTTGGAGACCCAAGATCACATGATTTGGCTTACAGCTAAATATAGTCTGGAGGAGAGTGGTGACTGCTGGTAGCAATTTGTTCGAAAGGTTAGGAGGTGATTTTCTTATTAGAGAGATACAAACATCTCATATTAAGGTATGAGGTTTTTCGTTTGGATAAGGGGACCAGAGTTTCCAGGAGAGATCCAGGAGGAAGAGACACACAAAAACACAGGGAGAAAGCTGAGGAGGAAGCTCGGCTTGCAGGCGCTCTCCCGTTGGACCGGAACAGCGCTTGCCTGAGCCAGCACTTAGGCGGAGGCCCTGCCAGTCCTTCTCTCGCTCCCCCTTGCCTTTTCTTTCCTTTCCATTCTGATAATCGCTAGGAATTTCCCCAAACCGGTTGCCCATTCACTCACTGGCATTACCACACAGGGATGAGGAGCTGACTTGCCAAGTGGAAAACCATTCACAGGCTAAATTTGTGGCTTTGAGTCAGATTGTTTCCTGGGCTTTGGAACTCCGCACTCATTAAAGTGGAATTTGGCTGAGATGGTTCAGTGGATGAAGGCATTTGCCACCAAGCCTGACAGCTAAAGTTCAATCCCCAGGACCTACATGGTAGAAGGAGAAAACCGATTCCTGAAAGTTGTCCTCTGACCTCCACATGCAGTGGTGCATGCACCCTTTGCCCTCCACAAAATAAGTAAGTATAACAATGTGATTTGATATTTCTTACAGTTTTTTTTCAATTGTGATAGTCCTATACATTTTTTGGTCACAACAAGAATTTTGATCATTTGTACCCTCCTGGGTCACGTCATATATCCCAAAGGCTCCCCACCACCCAGACCCAGGGTGCATGTTCACATGTGCAAGTGCAGGTACATGCATCCCATAATGCTTTGGTGCAGATCAGAGGACAACCTCAGGTGTCTGTCCTTGCCTTCCACCTTGCTCGACACAGCTAGCTGGCCTGAGACTGGGGGGTGGGAGGTATGTCTCTGCTTCTCTGTCTTTTCCACAGGAGTGCAGGGATTACAGACGTGTGTGGCGCACCCCTTTTTATGTGGGATTTGAGCTCAGGTTGTCAGGGTTGTATGGCAAGCACTTTATACCCTAAGTTATCCCCTGCCTGCCCCAAAGCTGACAGTTCATCCAGCAGGTCTCCCACCCTCCCCTCCCCATGATCACATCCTTCCACACTTTCGGTTACTGGCTTTCTGTGTCTAGGGTTTGCTGTTTCGTTCTCCGGTGAGGCTGCATGCTCTCCGCAAACAGGAGCCACAGTTACATTTCTTTTCTGCCCTGTTCAGCTTTTTCTTTAAATGATCGCCAGAGCCTCGGAGTCCGTTCTTGACTCTGTCACAAATGGCTGGTGCTAATAGGAGTAAGCACACTGTCCTGACACTTCAGTGTGGAACGCTGTGCCTGCCGCCTGGATTACTAGCGGGAGAGGGTTGAGCATTTGGTGCTACAGTGTGTGTGGAGCGCGAGCTTCACACGTGAGCTGTGCTGTCACCTCCCGTAGACCTCGTGGCAGCTCAACCCGGGCGACCTGCAGTCTTCTCAGGTCCGGCAGCACTGTCTCATTCAGCTGGTTTTTGAGCCCTGCTAGGAAGGTCTGACACACAGTAGATCACAGGAAGAGCCCAATGTGTAGAGTCCTGTGGTACTAGGGGGGAAAACAAGGATGTATTCGGTTTCTCCTAGGCTGGCTGCCCAGGCCCCTGGAGGAGCCTTCTGATTTCCCTTACCAGTGCCATCTGGCAGGGCCTGAAGGTATACAGAAGTGAGGTGCTGGGCTGTCAGGGTCTTGTAGGTGGGCTATAGGAGCCGAGTGAGGGGTGAACACCCAGAACTGAAAGGATCCTGACTTTAGGGGGCTGATAATCTAAGCTAAATGTGGCAGGAGTTTGCAGATCTTTTGGAGTGTGGTAGATCCCCTTTGAGAGATGCTAAGTGACTAGTGGACATTGGTTCTCCGTCTTGAAGATTCAAAAGAGATCATGTTGTGGGGAATGGAGGTTGTTTGCTTGCTCTAAAGGGAACTTAAGTTAACTTCTTTGTGGTCATATAAAAGTGTAGTCCCAGAAAATCCAAGTTTTCTCTTGTTTCAGAAATTGTCAGTCAATTCAATTACATGCCTGCTGGCCTGTGAGCAGGGGATGGGCGCTTGTAAAGGCTAGAAGTCATCTGGGAATGAGTGCACATGCTCTCGCGCTCTCTCTCTCTCTCTCTCTCTCTCTCTCTCTCTCTCTCTCTCTCTCTCTCTCTCACTTCCTCCATCCATCCCTCCTTCCATCATCGGGCCAGATTAGATGAGTGCTTTTCCATTATCCAGATGGTCAGATCGCAGTCACCACAGAGATGGACATTATGTGCAGAATAGGCAAAGTTGGCACCAGGGGGCGTTGATGATGATGAGGACCAAGTTTTTTGCCTGTGATAAAGGCTTCTAAATTCTGCATCCCTCCCCCGTGTCTCTAGTGCTGCCCCCTCCTTCTTGCTACAAATTTGAATTTCCCTGCCTTACATTCTTAGGACTTCTATGCCGTGAGGAGGGATGTAATATGAGCGATGCTCTGGCTTCACTGTGTGGCCTTGACCTCCCATTCCAGTGTTTTCCCCCTCAGTCTTTCCAGACACCCAAGGCTTCAGCTGCCCTAGACCAGTGGGTGTTCTGAGACATGTGCACGGTCTTACCCCTCCCTAATTTTACTCATGCTCTTCCATCTTCCTGGAATACACCCCCTTCAGTTTATGGAAATCCTCCCCCCCAACTCTGCCTTCAAAAGACTCAACACAAAGGCACATTTTCCCAGAACCCAGCTGCCCTCCTCACTCTGCAAATTTGGAATCAGTCATGACTTTCTCTTGGCTTCCATGGCACTTGCCTGCGTCTGCAGCATAGCACTTACATCATGGCTCTTGAGAGGCCTGAGGTCTTCCTAGTTGATGAGGACATCACGGAAGGTTCACATCTGACTCATCACATGGCCCCTCAGGGTTTGTTAATCGTCAATGAATTTTTTTTTAAGTTAGATGCTTTCTCTTGGGTAATAGAGAACTGACTGTTAAGAGGAAGCCATGGAAGGTCTGCAGAGAAGCGTGAGCCAGGGGTGGTGGCTGGAACAAAGGTGTGAGGAGGAAGGTAGAGGGGATCTTGACACCAATAGGGAGCTGAAGGCAGGGACAGAACCAAGCAAACCTAAGTCCATCCTTTACTCAGCTAGGATGGTTTCTACGTATGTACCTCTTCTGATGTATGCACTCACCAATGGTGGTGTCTGTATGTTTTCTAAGGTGGTGAGTAGGTAGGGATGGCCTAGGCTTGTGTACCCCCAAAGACAATGAAAAGAAGCAGTGTGTTATCACAAGAACCCTGGTCAAGAGCCTAGAGAATTGGATTCTAGCAGTAGATCTTCTTCTTCCAGCCAGGTGACTTTTAGTGAGACTCTCAGCCAGGATTTATTTCCTCAGCCAACTTAAGTGGTAGCTTGGATCCTTTTGGGCTATGACAATACATGACTCAGGGTTAGGCTGTCATCACCCTGTCACTGCATTTCCCAGCACACCAAATATGCACCCACCCAACATGAGTTGGCATGGGATGGTTGAAGGGTTCCTTTGAAATAAGATTTCAGGAACATGGTCAGATGTAGGTGAGTTTCAGAATCCCTTCGAAATACAGCCAAAGGGTTGAGATCGGTTGAGATTCCAGGGCAAGAGTGTTCCCATGAAAGGAAAGGCCACCAGGCAACAGGCACAGTGTGGTCCTGATGCTGATTTGGTCAGGATTTCTGTATTGTTGCTAATATTGTGGAATTGAACCCTACAAAATAGAATATAACAGGTCAAGTTGTTGAGAAATTTGGGACATAAGCTGAGTGTTCATTGTAAAGCCTAAGGAAGGTATTTCTTTTTCTTTTTTTTTTTTTTGAATTTATTTTATTTTATTTTACAATATAATTCAACTTTACATATCAGCCATAGATTCCCCCTTTCTCCCTCCTCCCGTCCCGCCCCCCCCCATTTCCATCTCCTCAAGGGCAAAGACTCCCCCGAGGATTGAGATCGACCTGGTGGACTCAGCCCAGGCAGGTCTAGTCCCCTCCTCCCAGGCTGAGCCTAGGGTCTCTACTAAGCCCCAGGTTTCAAACAGTCAATTCATGTACTGAGCACAGGGCCCGGTCCAACTGCCTGTATGCCTCTTAAACAGATCAAGCCAATCAACTGTCTCACCCATTCAAAGGGCCTGATCCAGTTGGGGGCCCCTCAGCCATTGGTTCACAGTTCATGTGTTTCTATTCGTTTGGCCATTTGTCCCTGTATTCCATCCATCCCTGGTCCCAACAACTCTTGGTCACATAAACCCTCCTCCTTCTTGCCAATTGGACTCCCGGAGCTCCACCCAGGGCCTGACCGTGGATATCTGCATCTAGTTCCCTCTGTCACTGGATGGGGTTTCTAGCACGACAATTAGGGTGATTGGCCATCTTATCACCAGGGTAGGTCAAATCGGGCTATTTCTCGACTATTGCCAGCAATTTATTGTGGGGGCATCTTTGTGGATTTCTGTGGGCCTCTCCAGCACTTTGCTTCTTCCTATTCTCATGTGGTCTTCATTTATCATGAACATTCCTTATGTTCCCTCTCTGTTCTTGATCCAGTTGGGATATCCCGCTCCCCCAAGTTCTCTTTCTCTCGCCCCTCGCCCCTCATTACCCCCACTCACATCCAGATTGTTCATGTAGATCTCCTCCATTTCTCTGTCATTGGGCGATCCCAGGAAGGTATTTCTTTTATGACCCTTTCTAGGGGTCTTGACTGTGGGGTTTCAGTGGATCTATTTTGGTAAGTGAGCAAATGTTGGGGGTACTATTTTTATCTTTCTTAGATCTGTTTGAAAGACTGGCCCAGTTTCTTAAACTTTTTTTTTAAATGTGTGTGTGTGTGTGTGTGTGTGTGTGTGTGTGTGTGTCTGCGCGCGCGTGCGCACGCGTGCTTATATGTAGAAGTCAAAGGACAACTTTCAGGAGTCAGTTTTTCTACCACTTGGGTCTGGGGAGTCAAACTCAGGCTGTCGAGGCTTGGCAGCAAGTACCTTTATATGCTGAGCCATGTCACCAGCCCTGTGGCCTTTCTGTTGATCAAGGGGTAGTTCTGTGGAGGCCAGTGGTCACCTGGCCCCTAAGAGCAGTGAAACAGCCCAGGCAAAGGTACTGTTTCCTAGTTGACTAGTCGACTCAAAGACAGTCAGTGTGTGACTGGGCTGGGGCAGTCAGGAGTAACCCTAGAGACGGCTGGTGCCAAGAGGAGTGAGGTACCCCAGCTTTCCATGGAAAGGAAAAAAACACGTGTATAGCCACCACTCTCCAAAGCCAGCAGCTTGTTGGCTGCTTCTGTCTTACTGATAATGACCTTGGACAATCTGGCTTCCCAGCCTTTGTTTCTTCATCTGTAAAAAAATGGGGTGGGTGAGACCTGTGCCCTGAGATTGTGGGAACTAAATAGGATGACATATTGAAGGCACTTGACAAGTTCATCACTTTTTCTCACAAAACTTGTTTTGAGACAGGGTCTCACTACGTAGCCTTGGCTGGCCTTGAACTCACAGATAATTAGAGTTTGCACTTTACCAGCTTTCAGGAAACTACTTTTTTTTTTTTTTTAAAGCTCTAGCTGTCGGTAGTGAGCATGCCGGAGACTCTGCAGGTGGAAGGGAGGAACATCCAGTGTTAACAGCTTCTCCATCAGACGCAAAGGCAGCCCCTTCCTTCCGGAGGTGTCTGTCGCCTCACCCGATTTGAAACACAAGGTCCTTGTGGTGTGTCCTTCCACTTGCCCTCCTGACAGTGCCTCGGACCCCGAGCCGTGTCTTTCTTAGAGTGCAGAAGCAGAACTGAGGTGTGGGCTCTGTGTTTGCCTCTGTGTCTCCTTCATTCACTCTTCTCCCCCCGTGTCCAGCCTGAGCCTGTGGACCCAGTGTGCCCACGATCTGATTCATGAAGAGCTAGAGATCTGGACTCTCTTTTAGACCAGGAGGTCTCAGATAACCCAGGCTCAGGTGAATTTGCTCTGTAGCTGAGGTTGACCTTGAATTTCTGATAGACTGTGCTGGGGGTTGACCCTAACGCTTCATGTCTGCTAGGCAGGCCCGCTACCAATTGAGCTACATTCCAAGCCTGAGATCTAGACTCTGAATGTAAATATCTTAATTGTTTAAAGAGGCTTAGGTTTGGTTTGTTTTTAACCATGGTGTGAGGGAACCAAACTCTTTGCAAACCTGATTTAGCTCTGGGGGTCACTAATTCTTGGCCTATGTTTAGTTTCATAGTGGAGAGGGAAGTTCATCTATAAACAAGGACTCTAATGAGTGGAGTTGAGCTTAAAGCACAATTTTTAATTATGAGTGATACTGATTTCATACCTCTTTCTGAGTTCATATACCGATCCATGGCACAGGTTGCCCCTTATGTTGTACCACGGCTTTGAATGCTGATGGTGGGCCAGGCCCTCTGCTGGGAGCCGCAGATGGAGCGTGGTTTGTGGTGGACACCATCTGCCTGTCAGCTTCTGAGCATCTCCATTCATGGCTGTAGGATGTGGGCTCATCTCCCTGGGCCAAGTGTGTTAATTGTGTATCATGACTTCATTGAATATTGGTCTAGTTACTTCTAGAGCCATATTACATAAAGGGAAATATTAAATGATAAAAATTAAAGAACATATATAAAATTCAAGGGGCTGGGGATATAACTCAGTGGAATAGCATTTGTTTATCATGCATGAGAACCTGGGTTTGATTTCCATCAGCACATACACATACACAAAATCAGAATAGACAAAAAGATAGAAGGAAAAAAAGGAGGGGTTCTCTCCTCTCTCTCCTTCCCACTTCTTTTAACAAAAATCTTATTCTGTTATTATTTTTTCTTTAATGTGGATAAAGTGATTTGATAAGAAATCTTCCCACCCCGTACACATACAAATGATGCTTGTGGAACTTTTTTTTTCTTTTTTGTTTATTCAGGATTTCTTTAGTGATCCCTTTGTGATTGGTGTGGAAGCATGGAGGTCAGATCTATGAGATTTGGGCGACTGAAGGCTCTAGTGGAGAGCACTGCCTTGTGTGTGATAAACATCCAACTTTAGCTGCAAAAGAGAAAGACTGAAAGCCGTAGAGATGAGTACTACATTTTCCACTTGAAGCTCTGCCCCTTTCTCTTTCATGTGGGAGGTTGAAATGCTTTCTGTAACCCCCTCCCCAGCTCTCCCTCGATTTCATGAAGGTCCCTGTTGGATGGCTCATAGTAAGACTGGGGGTGGGGGACATTCTTCTCTTAACAAGAAGAGGACACAGGGTCATGGTTGCATGTTGTTTGGGGCCAGTGATAAAGGTGAGACTATAGGAAGTCATGGACATTCAAATGTAGAGCAGATTAATTTGCAGGAATGTTGGATTTTTATCTGGACAGATGTTTTGCTCTTTTATAGAGTCGTTTGGAAGGAAGAGAAGGGGGCAGGGGTTTGCTTATAGTTTGGTTTTGCTCTGGTCTTAGGTGGGATTAGCTTTAGCTTTTTTAACAATGAGCCTGATTAATAGTAATTTAACAGGCTAAAGTGATGGAAACTTAACTTCTTTCTCATAAACCACTATCATGGAAGCAGCAGTTCAGGTCCCATCCTCTGCCTTGATCCACAGGGCTTTGTCCCCTCTCCATCTGGGCCGGCGCCTGCACTCCAGCTATCATGTCTGAGTGTTGGCAGGAGGTCAGAGAGAGGGTCCCTGCTGCACCAATTCTCCCTCAGCAGCCTTCCCGGAAGCCCGGTGGAACACTTCCGCTTGCATCTCCCTGGTCCTCCCATAGTCACAGGCACACAGAGAGCAGCAAGGGAGGTAGGGAGCACAGCCTTCGTCTACGGTGGGATGTCTGACATCAATGTCCAACCGCCTCTCATCGAGGAGGAAGAAAAGAGTTTTTGTGAGCAGCAAGCTGTGTTTGCAAAGCACTGCAGCAGGCATTAGGACTCGTACGCCGAAGGCCTTCCTCCTCTTCTGCTTGTTTCTAGCCTCAGAACCACCCACTTGTTCTGTGCAGCGATCATGACCTATGGGATGGGGATGAAGGGCACCCAGAGAAGGGGCGCCGGAGACCAGCTAACACAGAGTGAATTGTGTGGAGTTGCAGATGAGCCAGGGGCCTGGGTGCCGGAAGACCTGGGTCAAGCTGGGGTCTTCACTGCAACCTGGTGAAGTCTCTTCCTTCTCTGTGCTTTGTTAGTAAGACATGGCGGGCGTAAGACCACCTCATAGGATGCTGTGTGGCTCCAATAACTCAGTGTTGTGGAAGGCTCTGGTGGGGCATGTTGTCTAGATCATTGGTGCTCTACTATGTCAGAGTGCTTCCAACAGTTCTGTAAAGCTTCCTGTGAATGGGATCTCCACCTGTGGGGTTGGGATTGCATGATTAGGTGGAAATCTTTGATGGAATGGCCTCTGGAAGTTGTCTCGGTACTCAGGTTCAGAATCCTGAACTCTTCTGTTTTTGGAAAAGAAAAGATTTAATTTTATTTATTTTTTAAATTATATGTATGTGGAGCTGGAGAGATGACTCAGAGGTTAAGAGCAATGGCTGTTCTTCCAGAGGTCCTGAGTTCAATTCCCAACAACCACATGGTGGCTCACAACCATCTATAGTGAGATTGGTGCCCTCTTCTGGTGTGTAGGCATACATGCCAGAACACTGTATACATAATAAATAAATACATCTTAAAAAAATATGTGTATGTGTGCATTTGTGTGTAGGTGTGTGCACATGAGTGCAGTACCCATGAAGGCCAAGAGGAGATAGGTCTCCTGGAGCTGGAGTTGTGGGTAGTTGTGAGTTGTCCAGCGTGGGTATTGAGAATTGAACTTGGGTCCTCTGCAAAAGCAGTACTGGCTCTTAAACCACTGAGTCATCTCTCCAGCTCTCTAGTTCTTCTTCTTACCAGCTAGACAGACAGCTTTGTTCCAGAGGGACAAAGCACTGGAAACAGGTACCTTTTGGAGTGGTTATTTTATGGTTAATGAGTATTTACATATAATAGTATGTAAATATTTCGGCCTTTGAGACAAGATATCCTAGTATAATTTGAACTCATGATTCTCCTTCCTCAGCCTCTCCAGTGCTGGAATTACAGACATGCCCTCATATTTTAAGCATTATACACCGTTCCCTCTCTTACCCCACTGGCATTAGAACCAAGCACCATGTTGAAGACAGGGGCCCTGTCAGAAGGTGTTGGGAGGATGGATTAAGGTGGATATAGACGGCTACTGGCTTGATGCTCACACTTGGTTAGAGTTCAGTGACAGCTGGCAGGACTGAGCCCCGAGTGTCTCTCCCAGCCTGCAGCAGACTGTCTTCCAGTCTGGTATCGTTTTTATTTTTTCAGTCCTGGGACTTGAACTCAAGGCTTATGCATGATAGGCAAGTGCTCTACCACTGAGCTAAACTCTGGCCTCTGACTTCTTTTTTGTGACATTCATCACTTCTGGGTTTTGGTTTATCATTGATTTTAAAACATTGGTCAGTAAAACATAGATAGGAAAAGGAGCTGAGAGAAGCTGAGAAACCTAACCTAAGTAGCTACCGAGTAGCTGCAGCGGTTCCTAAGCTGGATACCAACATTTAGACTTAACCATTTCAGAAAAGAGACCCTGTCTCAACAAGGTAGAAAGGGAGAACCAATGCCCAAAACTGCTCCTCTGACCTTCACACATGTACATCCATATAAACATGCACGCACATCATTGTTATTGTCAAATGGCTGTAAATGTGGGGCTTTCATTTTGTTCCATTGTCTGTTTATCTGTCAGGGCCATGCTGTCTTGGTTATAGTAGCTTTATAATAAATCTTAAAGTCAGAAAAAAGTACTTAATCCATTCTCTGAGGCCCCAGATCCCATATTATTTCTTTGATCCTCTCTTTGTCCTGGCCTCAAAAAAAATTAACCAACCAATTCATTCAGCATATACCATTTATTTCACACTAACTCTATACTATGCTCTGCATTGTGCTAGGGATATTGAAAACTCCAACAGACCAACTCCCACCTCTCATAGAGCTTACCTTTGGTGGGGAAGATAGATAAATATATTAATAAAAGCGTAACGTTGGATGGACTTTGCAGCTGTAAACAAAAGTAAAATAAGTTAAAGGGATACGTACATCAAGAAGAGGATGAGTAGGTACCATTTTTATCTGTTGCTAGCCAAGGGAGTTTTTGAGGGGGCATAAGCAGCAGCAGCAGCAGCAGCAGGTGAAAAGGCCAATTGACTTGTTTGTGGAATAGTGAACAGCAGGTTGGTGGGACATGGAATGGGTTGAGAGAGGATACTTTGGACTTTCGAGTTCTGGATGCCTATTGGTTATCCACATGGAATTGTTATGCGGCCTGTTGGAGCATGAGCCTGGAGTTCAGGAAGGACATTGAGGCTGGAATTATAAACTTGAGAGTATTAACTGTGGGGAACCATGGGATGGGGTGAGATTACCATATCAGAGAGGTGGTACTGGCCATATGGTATCCAGACTGCCAGTATTCCTGGGTTATAGCCAGTTATCTACATCACTGACCTTGGACTTGAAGCTGGGCAGAGTGACCAATGATTAGTAATGGAGTCCTTCCAGCTTGGTTATGGGTTGGAGTAATTACCTTGGTGTGGAAATCCTTTGGAATGATGGGACAAGGAGCAGCCGCATGGAAGATAATCACAGACGAGTCAGTCTGTTCTGGAGGTCTGGCCCCATTGCTGTGGCGGGTGGGCAGGACACTCTTGGCCTTTCAAAGGACTTGAAGGTTTGGGAGGAGGGTGAGGAGGCATGGTTTGGATCAGCTGTAGGGAACGAGCAGGATGACACCTGTTCTGAGTCTTTGTAGACCAGACTGAGGTAGCAGCTTAGTGTGGTGCAGATGTTCTGTCTGCTAGCTGGCTTCTCTTCAGAGCACACTAGGAGATGTGGAGCAGAAACTCGTGCTGGCTTCAACTTTGAACCCCGGGGTGCTGATACAGAGTGGAGCCCTTCTCCCCTGATGGAAAGTAACCTTCGAACTTGGCCTGAATTGAAATCTCCCTTTTCATGTCTGCCCCATCTTGGTGTGGATGTTGGCCCTGGTCTTCCTAGGGTGGCCTTTGCAGAGGATGTACTCTGTCCAGAAGAACCTGGCTGCAAAGGCAGAGGCTGGAGCAGAAGAAGAACAAATGACAGTTCATTCAGTGCTCCCATTAACTGAGCTGTTTCCCCTCGGCCTGAGGGGAAGTCTGTAAGAAAGCAGGGTGCTGAGGCCTGCCTCAGAATTTAGGCCCTGATTTCACATCACCTTGATGCTGTTTTTCTTCAGTTTCATTAGAGATGAAATGACCCAGTGACTGTGAAAGCTAACGTCGGTATTCGTGGCTATTGCCGCGAATTGCAGTTGCATTGAAAGACACCGTTGTCCCCCAGATCCCTTGCTGATTCATCCTTTTTTTTTTTTTGATACAGGGTTTCTCTGTGTATCCCTGGTTGTCCTGGAACTCCCTTATAGACCAGACTAGCCTTGAACTCACAGAGATCCTCCTGCCTCTGCCTCCTGAGTGCTGGGGTTAAAGAACAGTACTTGGCATGTGATTATGTGCACTATTGTGCTAAACATACATACATATACACACAGAGCATATCTGCTTTGTACACATGAACTCATTTCATCTCCATAGTGGCTCTAGGCAGTAGAAACCACTGTTTTGCTCAGTTTACAGACAAGGAAACAGGCAGGGAGATTCAATATAAATCACCCAATTAGTAAGAAACAGAATGAGAGTTTGAATTGGGGAGCCTGGCTTTGGGTCTACTCTCTTTAGCAATCTAATGCCTGCTGGTTTCTTTATTAAAGAATAATGACATGGGCCTGGGGGTGTAGCAGTTGGTAGGGTGTTTGCCTAGCATGCACAAAGCCCTGGGGTTCAGTCCCTAGTAATACTCTAAGTGGCCTTGGTGGTGCATGCCTGTAGTCCCAGCACTTGGTAGATAGAGGCAGGAGGATCAGAAGTTCAGGGTCACCCTGGCTACATAGAAAGCTAGAAAACTTGAAGCCGATTGAGATCCTGTCTTTAAAAAGAATGGCAGGGACCATAATGATAGTTGTTGTTCTTTATATACTGTGCATTGGGTTGTATGTTTCAGGTGCATGAGTAATACCTTCATCCCTGCAAGGTATTAGAAGACCTGTTTACACAGAAGGCCATAAAGGCTCAGGGCCATTAAGTACTTTGTTCTGAGTCCAAAGCTAGTGGGTGGAGGTGGGATTCAAACCTGACCTGCCTATCTTCTGAGCCCTGAAGAGTGGTTACACTTTCCTTTCCTGGTAACGTGTCTGTCACTAGATACTTCCTTTTCAGACCCACCTCATGGCCCACAGCTCCCAGTCAAGCCATAGAGGACTAGTAACCACATTTCTCAGGCCTGACATGAGTCACCCAAGCGGCTCTCAGAGCCAGAGGCTTGGCTTGGAAAGCTCTTGATCCCCTCGAGCTCCTCCACAGCCCTCATTCTGTTTCATGCCCGAGGTTTCTCGACAGCATTGTGGATACCCTCTTTCTGCACAGGGGTCAGGCAGATGGACACACCAAGTGCCAGTGTCCAGTTTCTGGCCGGCATCAGGGCAGGCGGGTTTCCTGTGAAGTGCCTGGGTAGTGTGAGCCCTCAGCAAGGGTGGGGACCATCTGTGTGCTCCTGTAAAGGAAATCGTGTTTTTTTTTCTTTTTATCCTTTTCTCTTTTTTCTTTCTTTTTCTTCTTTTTTTTTTTTTAGTTTATGGGAAAGGGAGCCTTGTGTCTCAATCGAGTCTTTGTGGCGTTGTATTACAGAGAGTCACAGAAAATGTTCTATGTAAATGACTATGTGCCCTGATTAGAGCCTCAATAGGCACCATTGTGTCATATTGCTATTATTGGCGATTGCAGGATACTAAATGATATTCTCATCAGGCTGAAAAACTTCAGTGTTAGCAGTGAAACTCGGGGTTAATTATACTGCTCTGAATTAGAGCATAGAATTAAGCTTTAGAAGAAGGCTGTTGCTCTTGCCCCTCTGTTTCTTCAGGGTTGTCACTGGGGAGTTGTATCAGAATATTTTTTAACCCATCTTCTAAATTTGTACTGTTGGCATTTTGCTCTCTTATGAGTTACTACCCTTTTTAGTGCTGGGAAACACAGGACCAATTTATAGGACAGTTGGAGACTCGGTCTGTTTAATAGTGCATTCTTCTCAGTCAATAGCAGCGTAAAAAAAATAGCACCGAGATGGAAGTCTTGGGGGAGTACTTGGTTCTCTAGAGAGGCCTCTTTAATTTCGCTCTTGTCTCTCCTGCCTCTGAATTATTGGCTCCTCTGATCCCGATTCACCTCTTAGCAGAAGTGACACACTGACCTACATCATGGCAGGAGCAGATAGAAGAGCCGATCTCTGCTCTGCCTGGCTCAGCATCCCTGGCTCAGCATCCCTGGCTCAGCATCCCTCGCACACACCACCTTCCAGGGAGCTAGACGAGGGCCCGGACCGATGCGCTCGGGTTTCGCCCACTGACTGCTTTGCTTTGTTTTCATCGCAGAGTTTTGCTCTTTGAGGCAGTCGTGGTGGCCCACGTAGTACACCCCACTCTCCCCTTTCTTTTGTTTAGAAATCGCTTCTTACCAGCGTCACCCCCATGCCATATATTCCCCTTTAGTATCGCCTGGATTTTAAACATAATTGTCATCATGAAACCCCCCTGTGGAACAGTTTTCTTGAACGGAAACTTTGTGGTTCACGTGTGTCGCTGCTTAACCATTCACCTGTGGGATTTCCCCGCCTTTGCTACTGCAGATTGCAAGGTATTGGCAATTGTAGAGGTCAGAGGACAGCCTTGAGTGTTGGGCCTCTCTCTCCTTCCATCTTGTTGGAGACCATGTCTCTTGTTTACCACGGTGTGCCAGGTGAGGTGGCCTGGGAGCTTCAGGAGATTTCCTTGCCTCCACCTCCCTTTTTGCCGAGGAGTGCTGGGGTTATAGACACAGGAGACCCTGTCAGCTTTATGTGGGTTCTGAGAATCTGAACTCAGGTCCTCATGTTTGGATAGCACGTTATTCGCCCATTCACAGAGCCCTCCCTCCAGCCTGGAACTGAGGATTTAACCCCCAATCTGCCTGCCTTCAAATCCAGTGCTATCTCTAGTGGTATTGTATCTCCTGTCAGAGTTTCAGACTCTTCCTAGCAAAACCAGGTCCATATTGCTCATCATGACTGAGCACATCTTACTTGGGTGGTTTAGGGCGGGCTGCTCCAGAAGTCCTCTCTTTTTCTATTTCCCATGGCTGATTGTTCTCAAGGACAGTGTTGGATGAGACGGTTCCTCACCTCACACAAGGACAAGTAGTCTTATATAGGCTGCTTCAAGCATCCCACGTTAAAGGACTATCACATTGTTTGGAAAAAAGTACACCTAAGAGCAAAATATACTTGGAAGGCTGTCTCAAGTCATGTTTATAATGTAACCTGC
>CABHPP010128132.1:0-20080 GCA_902168425.1 Peromyscus attwateri
AAATTCACTTTTTAGTCAAGAGAATTCACAATCTGAGATATTTCCTAAAAAATTCATAGGTGCCTACTCAGGTCCTCAGCTGAAGCATCAAGTGATATCTGGCCCAAACAGGATGTTGGATCTTAAAGAAATGTGAATGTCTAAAAGCTACCACAGTGCTCTCTCTAGAGATACCAAAGCAGTATACACTTGATTTCACAGCTGTTATTATGAAGCTGGCAATACAAAATGTAAATCGTGATCTAAACAGATGAGACTGGAAACTGATTTATACTTAATCCATAAGAAGTTCTTCTTGAAAGTCTAGAAGAATGAAGCACAACTCAGTCCTGGTGCTCATTTGATATTGGCATTTCATTTGATATTGGCATTCCTGTGTGGCAGATGGTGA
The DNA here is from genome assembly GCA_902168425.1 of Peromyscus attwateri. Classification (NCBI taxonomy): domain Eukaryota; kingdom Metazoa; phylum Chordata; class Mammalia; order Rodentia; family Cricetidae; genus Peromyscus; species Peromyscus attwateri. The sequence continues at coordinate 392 of CABHPP010128132.1, forward strand.
CCTTACCCCTCACTTCAGCTAAGAAGATTTTGATTAAGGCTAAACAAGTGTGAACAGTGCTAATTTCTTGCAGCAGGCAAATATGAATAAACCTCTAGAATGAGTGTAAATGTCCTGATTTACCATATGGTCAAAGTCCACATATTTTCAATAGAATGGCCTGAAATGTAGCCAACATGCTTAAGTCTTGCCTCAAATCCCATGCCTCATCATAGCTACAAAGTTTAATAACCGCTACAGAGGAACCAAGATTGTAATGAAAGAAAAACATAATTTAATGAATTGTTCAGTGAACTAAGTTTTACAAACATGGATAATTTCTAAAATAATGAAACATTTACTTTTCAAAGTTTCCCAACATTCTTGTGATAAATTACCATTTTCTCTCCAGTATCAACCTTCTCATCCTCTTTCTCCTCAACAAACACCACAAAGTTGGATCATGCTTTCTTTTCCTTTCTTTCCCCTAAACTGCTCCTCTGTCTGTGTTCCTCACTTATACATATGGTATAATTTTAAATATTATATACCATACATATGGTATTTTAAATATTATACCATACATATGGTATAATTTTAAATATTATATGCAGTCCCTTTAAAGAATATGGACTTGTGAAACTGTAGTTTTAAAATAATTTATAATGTCTTTAAATATATGTACACAATGATAACTGTGTAGAATCTTATAAGTGCTTTAGGCTATGGATATCTTTAATTCTATACAATGACCTTTAAATGAGTCCAGATTCTTGTGGCAAATTATTATTTGATATTTGAATATGGTATGTTCTTTTACATTGACCATATTGCTGGTGTGGTATTTTAAGAACTTATGTCCATAGCTTCCTAGAATACTGCAGAAAAATATCATTCACAAAGTTTACCTAATGGTACTTAGTTTGAACATGGTATAAACATAAGGTAACCACAGAAAATGACCAGATCTTTCACCAGATGAGGAAGAACAGCATTTTCTAGGTTTTCAAAATGAGATTCTTTAATTAGTAAACATTCCCATGAGAGAAGTTTAAGAGCAAACTATAATCTCTATCCTTTTTTTCCCAACCACTATATAATTACCAAAAAGGCAACATTAGTCAGTAAATATTCTCCTATGTTTCAAGCTCGTCATGTACATGGTTTCCAAACAATCCACTAAAATAAGCACGGTAATCATCCCACTTTTGACATTAAAAGTGAAGGGGGCACAGTATGCAGTCAGTCTTCTGTGCCCTGGAGTCTTTTCCTTTAATTACCACAGTATACTGTCTACCAACCTGTTCTCAAGCAGTGGTCAAGAAAAGAGGATTCTTGCAGTTAACTCTCTAACAGCTGGATCCTTCTCTTAAGAGTATTTTTATTTTTCTACTTCATATTTACCTAAAAGGAACAACAATAAAACTAAAAATAACAGATTTGTGAGGAAACGATCACAAATTCCTGAAACAAATATTTTTATGGAGGGTGGACTAAGACAACTCCATAACACAAGCAACTAATTCTCCAATAGTTCAATTTTCTTCATAAGTCAACATGTAGTTGATTGAATCCATTAGCAGTTATGCTCTAAATTAATCAAGTGGTGTATTTTTTGGTTTGGTTTTGTAACCACCAAAAGGAAAAGATGACATAACCTTGTTAAATTTATTTTCAATAGTTAACAAAAAAAAAGAAAATTGAAACAAAGTAAATTGTTTGTTTTTAACATGCATATATATGCCTCCTTTAAGCCAATCATCTACTGTGATATGCACATGATTCTTTTTGATGTATTCATTATACATCTAAAAGTTTATGTCCTTTTATATGCAATTTTAATATACAACTACTCATCTGTATTTAAAATGTGTAAACTGTAAGAGTCTAGTTCATTTGATTAGGTAGTTTGTGCTGTGGTATGTTCTCTATGCTGTGAATGTGTTGCTTTGATTGGTTAATAAATAAAGTGCTGATTGGCCAGTGGCCAGGCAGGAAGTATAGGCGGGACAAAGAGAGAAGAGAATTCTGGGAATAGGAAGGCTGAGTCAGGAGAAGGGGCCAGCCGCCGCCATGAGAAGCAGATGTTAAGATACCGGTAAGCCACAAGCCACGTGGCAACTTATAGATTAATAGAAATGGGTTAATTTAAGATATAAACACTAGATAGCAAGAAGCCTTCCATGGCCATACAGTTTATAAGTAATATAAGCTTCTGAGTTATTGTTTATAAGTGGGCTGCGGGACTGTGGGGGCTTGGCGGACCTGGAGAGAAACTCTCTAGCTACAGGTTTGTTTATACTGTTGAGGATCAAACCCAAGGCCTTGCATATGCTTGGCAAGCCCTGAACCACTCACCCACATTTCTAGCCTGTATTGAACAAATACTAATTTTTGTTCAATATCCTATACTATAGTGAATGTCATAGCCACTGTCTTTTTTGTATTTAAATTCTAGAACTAGACACATTTTGCATCATTAATATCTTTCATAAGCTATCAAAAAGTGCTTCTAACCACAGTGAGGCGGAGGAAGTCTTTTCCTCTCTTGCTTATGACAGGCCAGAGCACTGAACTGAACACTGCACTCTTCAAAAAGTACAGCACAAAACATGACAGATAAAACCAAAACTGAAAAAGCATTTAAATTAGAAAAACTTGAAGTTATAAAAACTATACACTTCTTAAATTAAATCCAAACTTTAAACTTAAGTTTCGACTCCACCATATGATTTTTCTTAGCCTAATGCTTCTTAACTACATTCTCTGTAACACATTTCATACATAATGTTAATATATGTTCTTTCCCATCATTTTGATAGACTCTGACATATGCGTAATTTGTGATGTGAAAAATACAAATTTTGTGATGTGTTTGCTTACCAGGTTTACTTTGCTAAATTGACTAGATACTGAAGGCAATAGAATTCTAGTCAGTGAAGGAAAATATCAGCTCTCCTGGGTACACTACCCTCTCCCAAACTTGTGTCTGCTCCTAACACATACTAGCCTGTAGACATGTTATCAGTCATCAGAGAGAGAGTCAGGGGAAGCAGATAGAAATGTCGTTCAAGAATTCATTTTCTAAGGCCTCAGGGGAAGTCTCCTATAATTGATCAACACAAGAGTCACACCTTCTGGTTATCTAGGAGGCACAAATGATCCATGTAATGAAGCCCTCAAGTGTTTGCTTTCATGGGACAGTGGGAAGAAGAAAATCTGTCAGCTGCAAGAGCGAAAAGGGAACTACTGATGCAAAGGTGTTCGCATGAGATTTTCACCATCAGACTACACATGTGAGAGGCGGCTGGTTGGGGGTGTTTTGTTTTGTCTTGTTTTTTTAATAACCAAGATATAGTCAAGTTTTTACATTATTTAAGGAAATTTATGACATTAAAACCAAATAATACCACTATTAAGAAAGAAATAAGAATTAAAACTTTTCCTCAGATTCTGACTGTCTCTGCCACCTGCAGACAAGCACAATCTTTAATACTATCTGTGGCTTAAGAAATGAAGTTCTGCCACTTAAGTCTTTAATTCAGTTAATTAGGGCATTTTAAGGTCTGTATTGTGTGTATTTTAAGCATTGCTTTGCCAAAACTAAAGTGTTTTAATTAGAAAAACTAATGGTAACATTTATTTTTATCCCAATGGTCATCAGCCCAGAAGGGAAAGTCTTGCTGCTTTGCTGGTTCCTTACCTTACACCACACCAATCACTGTCTTTAGATCACCAACACAGTATGTGCCATAGATGTATGCTATGTCAGAGAGGTGAGCCATGGACTTGACAATTAGCCAGGTGGCTAAGAAGACAATTAGGTACTAGGACTATTTAGCCATAGAATAGGGAGGGCATGCACTGCCCAATATTTAAACCTAATCTTGTATTTTAACTTGTGACATGTAAAACAAGGCAAGAAAAGGTAGCAGTTGCTACTCGTGTGTGTGTGTGTGTGTGTGTGTGTGTGTGTGTGTGTGTGTGTGCTTTCCTTTCTGTGATCTGTCACCAGATCTCTTCCTCAAAGAGCATGACTGTTTTCTTTGTGACACAGCGCATAAGAAAAATACATTATAAGCCCCAAGGCATTTAGTATGTTGAAAATGTGGACAAATAACTATCTAGTAATGGAACCAATTGGTTGTTATTTCGTTCCAGAACAAAAACAATACAAGTTATCTCAATAGTGGGTAGTTACAGTCCATCAAAATCAGTCGCTGGAAATCTTTGGTTCTCAACTACGTTTTTTTTTTTGTTTGTTTGTTTTTTTGTTTTTGTTTTTTCTGTGTAGAGGATGTCAGGACAATAAAGCACAAAGTGCAAGCATGAGAATTTCAGTCCAACAGAAGATTTGCATGGTTATTATTTATGTGATTCAAACAAACAATAGCACTTTAATATTTACCAAATCTACATGTTAAATGGTTAAACACAAATAAATATTGAGATGTTACAACCCTAAAGTTCTTAAAAGGAAAATGAGTAAATGGATCCTGACAGCTGAAATAAATTGATTAATTTAAATTTTTGAAGCAGAAGGTCAGAGTATGAATTAAACACACAGAAATTTAGGAAAACTGGTATCCGTTTTCTTACGTTGTGAATGTTTCCTTATACACATTTTTTAAAACTCAGGAAATGAAAGAATTTCTTTGAAATGCGCTGACTCAACACAAGGAGATATGCTCTGTTAAAAACAGTCTAGATTTTAGTTATCAAGCTGCCTTTCCTTGTCTCCTGTCATCTATTCTAAAGTTTCTATTAAAGTAAAAAATTGAAAATGAATACAATTTTCATCTCCAAATTCTGAATATATAACATTTCTCATTTTGAAATGAGTATAAGTCTTTAAAATTAGCAATCAAAGAACTTTGAAAGCGGACAGTGAAACAAAGTGCATAATGACTTTAAATCACTAGAAGGAATCACTGCCAATCAGCTAATTATAATTATGCATTGTGCAGGCTCAAAAAGAACCTGAAATGGAAATTGTTTCTTATTCAAACACTTAAAAATAAATTTTGGTTTGTACACACTTCATGAATTTTGAGTAGTTGTTGGGCTGCTTATTACCACTCTCAAGACATAGAGACTACTGATTTTTAAAAGAAAATGGTGGTACATTTCTGTTTCTATAAATATGCTTTAGATTATTTGTTTTAAATGCATATATACAGCGTGAGGAATCCATAATGTATCTCCTTGGATTCCCCATTGAATACTGTAGTCAAAATAATAACCCTGGGTATTTTGAAAAATGCCAGAACAAAACATAATCTTCAATATCACCATTTCTAAATAGTATTATATCTCTAAGTAAAAATAAATTCAAACAAAAACTAATGTGTAAAGGAAAGAATAAACTTCCAAAGCAGTCTTTTGGTATTAAAATTTCCATAAGGAAAGCAATCCCAAGAGAGAAGCTTTAAGGAAATTCAAATACCTACAAACAAAAACATCATCAAAAGGAAAAAAAAAAAAGACAATCAATCTAGGAGGCTTCATTTTCTTTAGAAAAGGTGATTGCTTTATGACAAACAAACGCTGTGATTAAATAATCTTGGCTAAATAGCCACAAAATGCTTAGCAGTACAAATCCAACAATGGCATCCTTCTGAGGAAAATATTTTATTAAATGTGGTATGGTAGGCAGAAAGAACTCCTTACTGAAGAAAACTCCCTTGACATAATGATTCAGAGTCCATATTGAGCACATGCTGACCTCCCTCCCTTCCATTCAAGGGTGAACTGAGCCATTGCTATTAATGACAGAAGCATGCTAAAGAGAAATGATTCTCCCAGAATATTGGTAATTAATAGGATACTGATCCTTTGCATAGATGCAACACAAAATTTTCAGAAGTTTAATCCATCTATTTAAAGAATTTGGAATTTAAATATTTTAGTGGAATATAGCATATGCATACACTTTCTAAGTAATGACTTCTACAAGGCATAAAATTATGAAAAAATAATACATTCTAATCAAATCAACTCAGTTTGATGTTGCCTTCTACTAATATTTTCAAAGTCTTTTTTACTTCTAGTATTTACCTATAAGGTATGCCCATAACATTGTTTCTAAATTGCTAGATGGCAGTAACCAAAATCATTAGCTTAACTCAAAGACATTTGATGGTCTAATTTGAAAAGGTTGCTCTAAAGTTATCAATCAGGCTGTTGGAAACTGAGAAATATCAAATGAAACACATTGACCAAACACATTAAATTATTAATTTGATATAATTTCCTTAAGATGGGCATTCATTTTCAGAATGAGGCAAGAGACTGAATAAATTTATGAAGTGTTAACATGAAGCTGTAGAGAAAAACCATGGAAGGTTTGAGAACTGTTTACTATCACCTAGCAACATGGACACAAAGAATCTAGATTTGAACATAGTCATAAGGTGGTAAGTTCAGGAGTTGAAAATGCTGGTTACATATTCAGAAGACAACATGAAAATATAGAATTGATAAAACCACAACTATTATTATTTATAAAGGTATGAAAAGAATAATGAGGTCAAGTTCTTATTGACATTACTGGATTCACTTTAAAACTTGTTCCCAAATCCATACTGCTATTTATAATTCTGTGGTACTGGTCGAATACATGCTTTCATAAGCACAATACACAATGACAGGCAGAGATGAGGAACACTTGCTACTCCACTGTAAAACATTAACTAAGAATCTTTTGTCAGTTGTTTTCTTCATACTTCCCTTATACGGCTTAATATTCATGTGTGGGAGGACAGTGACAGGCTATTTCCTGTTTCTCAGAAACTGGTGAGTAAGCTTTCAGACTAGGGGCAAAGGCTCACTAAATCTGAAGAAAATGATCCTCTGGTAAGCAATGAAGTCACTGTTCCAAGACAACATCACCTACCCTTCCCCCATCTCCAGAATATGAATGCCCCAAACATGCAGTGCTTCCCTATGTGTGCCAGATGCTTTGGAAAGAATGACCCTTAAAAATTGGAGACTTCACCAAAAATGGAAAATTGTCATTATTCTCCTCTTTTGAAGATCTACTTCAATGATAAGTTCCCTGGTTGTCTCTTTAAATTTTTGTCCCTATTAAATGATTAAGAAAGGGGATACAAGGATGGGGAGAAATCTGAAGCTAGAGAAAACTTCAGGAACTCACAAGATTGTCCCCAGCTAAGACTCATAGCAATGGTGGAGAGGATGCTTGAACTAACCTTCCCTTGCACTCAGATTGGTGTCTACCCTAATTGTCATCATAGATCTTACATCCAGTGACTGATGGAAGCAGATGCAGAGACCCACAGCCAAGCACTTGGCCAAGATCCTGGAGTTCAGCTGAAGAGAGGGAGGAAGGATTATAAGAGCAAGGGGCGTCAGAATCATGATGGGAAAAAACAAAGAAATAGCCGACCCAAGCTAATGGGAGTTTATGGACTCTGGACTGACAGCTGGGGAGTCTGCATGGGGCCGAACTAGGACCTCTGAATGTGGGTTAAAATTGTGTGGCTTGATGTGTTTGTGGGTCCCCTGGAAATGGGAACAGGACTTTCCCTGGGTACACGAACTGTCTTTTTAGAGTCCATTCCCTATGGTGCTATGCCTCACTCAGCCTTGATGCAGGGAGGAGGGGCTAGGTCTAGACCAAGCTTGGTATGCTAGCCTCTGTTGACTCCTCAAGGACGGCTTTACCCTCTATGAGGAGGGATGAGAATGGTGTAGGGATAAGTGTGGGGAGGCGGGAGAAAAGGAGGGAGGGGGAACAGGGGTTGGTATGTAAAAGGAAAGAAAATTTTTTAAATAAAAAATTATAAATAAAAAAATGAATACAATAAAGTAGGTTTCATCCCCACTCAGTGTCAGAGCAGGGACAAAAGTTTACCCCATTGGTCAACAGAAGGGGTCTTTTTTAAGTCCTTCTGCTAGGACTCCACCCAAGAGAGACCATTAAAGACATGTCAATCACAGAAACTGAAAAGTTGTTTGAGACAGAGATAAAATGAGATAAAAAACAGATCTCCTTTGTCAAATGGCTAAGTGGGAAAGTGCCTCAGAGCCACTGAGGAATGCGAATGTACCCCCGTGCTGGCCATATGAGATTATGTTATACAGAAACCCTCTGATTCTTGGTGGTGGGAATGAAAACAGTAGTTAGAGCAGGGAAGAGTACTTCTTCCTCTGGCATTGGTCCCTCTGTGTCCTGGAACAGCCATTTGCAGAGGGTCAGGCAGTGGTGGGGGTGGAGTGGGGAAGAGGACTGTCTGGGTGTAGAATACATGCAGAATACAAGTGTCACTCCAAGAACCCATTCCTCACTCTGGCCTGCACAAAATTAAATGAAAGTTGGCTAAAAAACTGGTCCACCTCTTTAGAATTAAAACAATTATAAAATAATGGACTTTTTTCAAGTTAGTGCTAAAGAATGGAAAAGAAATACTCAAGACAGTGTGGTTAACATATTCATTGTTCAACAAGCCCACTAAATATTTTGTATCCCACTATCAACTGAATTCAGAGTTAAAAAAAAAAACCTTCCCCTTGCAAATGTTTAGTTTATTGTCAATGGTAAACATTTAATAGCCTATAGATGTTATTTAATAATCATATTCATGTTTAAATTTTATATTTGTGTATGTGCATGTGTATGCACATGTGTGTGTGTGCACATGTGTGTCTGTGTGTGTGTGTGTGTGTGCATGTGCATGTGTGAGTTCAGAGGACCCCTCAACAGTGTGGGTTCTCTTGAAGTCAACTGTTCATGACTGGCGACAGTGTCTTTACTCAATGAGGCCAACAATATAGTTTTTCATAAGCAGTAACTAAAATTCTATTTGGAAATTCTGTTAACCTAACAGTCCCTGTGCAGTAACGTCTCCTAGAAGTAAGAGAAGAAAACACTTTAAATATGTGTTTCAATTAGTATGGCTCTTCTGGTTTGCTTGCTTTTTGTTTTGTTTTGTTTTTTTCTAGACAGGATTTCTCTGAGTAGTAGTCTGGGTCTTGAACTAAAGACTATAAAAAATGTAGTTTCTTATTTTGTATGTCAGTAATTTTTTCTCCTTTTTTCATCTGCATGATCTTTCAACAGCATTAAAACAATAAATCACATTCCATAGATTATAATACTTTAGATCATTGATGCAGATAAGTTAATCTGAAAACATAAAATTCCAGTAACCTTGAACAAACCACCTCATTTTCTCAATTATGGAGTTGTAGTCAGGGGATCATTTAGTTGGGGGATTGTCATAGAACACATAGTAAGAATCTTCCCTTTAGACTTCTGAAAGATGGACACTCAAACTCTGGTGACCACTGTCCTGCTGAAGTGGGAGCAGCGCCCCCTACCCCGTCTTACTTACTCCCCAGCCCATGAATCTGCACTCACTTCCACCTAACAAAATAAGCACAAGTGATTTGTGCAGGAAGAGGGGGCTGGTATGAAGGAATGTGGAAATCACAACACATGGCAGATTTCTTCTACATCGCAGTCACATTTAGAAAAGTATATTAACTAATTCCATGGTTTGATGTGCATCATGATGCCAGGAAAGGTCCCAAGATTCTACTTACAAAATATGACTACCTTACCCACATATAGTTCAGTTATACAAAGTTCCGTAAAGGCAAGCTGGAGTAAGTAAAACACATGCATCTTACCCAGTGCCCAGGGGAAGGCTTTTTGAACTTACTTCAAACCAAAACTACAAGTAGTTATCATCTGAAATTTTCAAGTCTCTCCTAAAACAGCATTTTCAATTTTTTAAATCAAAATAAAATTTTTCCAGGACTTCCTTCAAATTTCCAATGTAATTCCCCTGGCTAGTAGCTAAAATTTGGAATGCACACAAAAGAGAAAGCCCACAGTAAAGAGACATGTACGGTAACTGGATGAAGGAATTTTTAACTAATAAAAGTCAGGGTGTTAACATGTCCTGAGAAGTGCCCTCCTAGGGTCTTACCTCCTTTGCTCCTCACTCTAGCAAGTAAGAACAGTATTGAATAATGGGAGCAAGAGCCCCACATTTATTACCTGAAAAATTCTTAACTTTCCCTATTCTGTTTGAATCATTGTACATTTTTTACCAAACTAAACAGAGGCATTGAAATCCTTGTCTCGGATCCAAATCTTGAAAGCTTTTTATCTTGTATAAAATCTGACTACGAAGCATGGTCCATAATTGGACTATCAATGTTACTTTAGCACCTGGCAGTTTTACAGACTTGACTAAAAATATATGTTTGAAGCCCTCTACTGTATAATTAAATGAAATTTGGCTTTATTCAAAACTGCAAATGAATTCTTGGCTTTTTCTCTTATTCACATTTCAATTATTTATATGTATTTCCCATTCATATGGCTTCTTATGTACAGAAACAATGTAGTTTTAAAATATCCTATTTTTAAAGAATTTTACAAAGAAAATGGTTTTAAACTATACTATAAAATTATATTTCTAGAGCTAGAAAAGGCTATAAAATGCGTATTGTTATGCATCACTTTAGACAAAGAACTTGGAGGATTCATACTCGAGTTGACCAGGAAGACTCTTCCGTGGAGACTAGCTCTCATAGCACTGGAATGAGTAATGGAAACAGGCAAGGGAGTAGAGCAAACAATAGTCCTACTTGGTTGTAATGTCCGTGGACCTCAAGAATGACCAGAATGGCAAGATGTCCGAAAGGCACAGTAGTGGCACATCCTGGGGGTAACCCAGAGCTGTCCGCACGTAAGCCATGCTCAGTAAGAGAGGATTCATGGTGTGTGTGTGTGTGTGTGTGTGTGTGTGTGTGTGTGTGTGTGTCTTCAGAAAAGATTCTTTCTTGTTAGTTCTAGCCTGATTCCTCTAATAATCATTAAAGAACAAGAAGCCACGGATTTGAGAAAGAGTTGGGAGAGTGTCTTGAGAGGAATTGGAGAGAGAAGAGAGAAAATTATATAACAACAGCAGTCATATATGAAATGGTGAAAACATAAACTTTAAAATGTGTTTTTGTGACATGTAACTTGCCAAACCAGAAATGAAAAGAATAGATGTTTCCGCTTCCTTCTGCCTGTGTTAATAGCAGGTATGTAGGTCAAATATCAAAAGAAACTATTTTTATGTTATTTGAAGGCAATGAATGAACACCTTCAAAACTCATCCATCCTTTGAAAATCAACTAAATTGTTTCTAGTTCCCTATTTTATAGACAACAACAAACATTTCTAGATTTCTACCTTTATTCCCAAAGAATTTCTTGGTAAAATTCCAAAATAAGACATTATTTTTTTTTTTTAGTTACAACAGAGCTTTTAAACAGAAATTATTGGTGCCTGTGCACTCTCCACTGAGCAAAAATTAACATCTCAAGAAAGTTACTTATGTCTTAGAGAAAGCATTAGTGAAAGAAAACAAATGCCACATCACAGGCTAGAGGACAGAATCAGCTTTTCAGTGAGTGCCAGACTTTGCAGCTAGCATCTCAAAGTCATGCAGAACCTGCTTTCCTGGCCCTGAGGACATGAGTGCCACAAACTGCAGCACTCGGCTAATCTGCTCATTGTTGTTCTACTTCCCAGCTGTTTAATGCATTGATGCACTGCTGATAGCAGTATTTTACACAAGTTAAGTGATAAAGACCACAAATCACACATTGGTATCGATAAGTTATATACCACAAATCACTCATTGGCATCTATAAGTTATATATGAAGAAAAAAATAAAATAGAATCAGTTCATGAAAATTATATTAAAAACACAACACATTCATAAAATACAACTGTACTTTTTTGAGGCTAACAGAATCAATAACACAACAGTTTAGCTTTAGTGGTGGATGAATTTTAAGTTTCAAGATGATGGTACCATGGCCTAGAAAGAACCACTTTGACAAATTAAGAACACTGGTAATAACAACATGAAATATTTTATAAAGAACTGAGTACATAAGGATCATAACAGCTTTAAGTGTGAATGACCACAGCATTGACTGGAGGCCAGAATTTAAATAAACCCGTTTTTGATTTACTGATGTTCTTGTTTTTTTTTAGCTCATTTTGGAAGATCACATTACCTCATGCTTTTTATATAGCCACTCTCTAGTCAAAACAGCGCTCAACCCCTACATGACTTGAACTAATTTAATCTTATTCTCCAAATTAGGGATAATTTTCTTCCTGAAAATGTTGCTAAACACATGACATGACTGGCATTTTAATATATGTGAATTTTCTTAATTTAAATAACATGAGTATCCTGTTTGATGTTCTCTAGACACAGAGCAATTTTTTGCAGCCATAAATTTTCAGGACATAAGTTTTCATCTCAGTGGTCCCTGGGCCTCATACCCTAGACCCCAACTGGGAAACTCATCAAAAATAGAGATCCCTGAATCCCATTGTAGATCTACTAAGTCAGCTTCTCTAAATCTAGGGTCTGACAATACACTTTTATAATGAGTTCTCCAAGGAAAGTCAAGATTGACTTGTTCTCAAATCAATGACCTACTTGGCCACACTGCATTTCTTGACTACCAAAAGGATAGTGGAGGAAGAATATAGGAGCTCTGTTGTCAACTGGCTTATAAAATCTATTGATCTAATTCCCTGATAGATTCCATCTCTGCTAGGTATAAATCCTTTCAAAAGCCTGTGTTATTCTACCTTGAAGACTTCACTGAAGCCTTTTTATAAGGAGATGTGGTAAAAATTTCAATGAAGTACAATGCAATGACCCATGACTACAGGCAAGGTTTGCAGCTATTCTACTGAATAGCCATTTTCCAAGAAGATCAAACAAATATATTTTAAAACAGATTTTACCGTAAAGGAAAAAATCTTCAAGATCTTGAAAAATCCCTAATTTAGAACTACACCCTGATTTTATTTTTTTCTGAAAGGAAAATGTATGGCGACCTTTTTTTAAAAAACAAAGAGAACTCAAAGGTAAATTCAACCTTCCCTAGGAAACATCAACTCTTTGTCCAGCTTTGAAACAATGGTTTCTTATGCCATCCATTCTTCAATCAGTCACAACTTTTAAAAATAAATGGCTCCAATATCAGATGACACACACTACTATATCAGAAAAAATGTAAATTGGGGGCCTTGGAGGTAAGCAATAGCTATGTTTGGCTCTATAATAACCATGTATAACTGTTTTACAGTTGTGTGACTGTATACTGAACTGAACACACTTTAATTTACCAACAGCTACCATCCTGAAAAAGAATTCAGTTGTTCCTCTGCTTTTCCTGGGCAAAGTTAAGCACAGATGGATGACATAAATGCCAAAGATGATTCTGAAGTTTAAAACCACGTAACTAAGTCCTGAGGTCAACCTCAGACATCTCTGAAGCAGTGTTCAGCTTTATGTATTGTAAGAATAGCTAATAATGTCAGGGGATATTGCATTCTAACATGCTGATTCCATGGCTAAACTATTAAATGCCAGAAGTATGGGGGCTTGAAATTTGAAAAAAACTAAGTGTATCTAAGTGTTTTCTTTTTTGGCACAACTTGACCCAAACTGATAATCTCATAGTAAATCCAGATTCTAAATACTTAATAGAACTGAGAAGGATGAAAATTACTTTCTTTTGTTTGTGGTACAAAAAAGTTGCCTTTTAGCATGCATACAAGCCTGAAGTGTGATTATCAAATGATATCCTGGAGGGTCCGGTCTTATCATAGGAGTCATTAAAAATGGAAAATGTTTCCTGTGTGGGTCAGAAAAACTGTATGAGAACCTGATTGACTCTTACTGTTTTGGAGGCTTTTTAAAGTTTTATTAATATGAAATTATCATAAAATTCCTCCACTGAAAGTAAGTGTTTCTTAATTTGTTCAGAATGGCAATCATCAACCAATTTCAGAATATTTTTACCATTGTCCAAAAAAGTCCATCAGTAGTTACTCCCGTTTCACTCTGCCCTTCCCTGTTCTCACATACATGACTCTCTGTCATAGCAGACTCTTTTACTGTATTTATTTGCCTATACTGTACATTTTTTTGAAGAAACTATAATTGCATAGATTTTGCTCACCATTGCATTAATTGTCCCTCTTTCCTCCAACCACTCATGTCTCTGGTGTTTGCTACTCTGTGGTCTATTTAAATATGTAACAATTTTAGATTCCATATATGGGTCAGGTCACATTTCATGTGTCTATGTCTAGCTTATTTCATTTAACATAGAGCTCTCCAAGTTCATCTATGATATTTGAAGATCCATGAGACAGGGAATGTCCTGTCATCCAGGACAAGTGCAAGAGAGCAGATAATAAATAAAACAGAATTTCAGTACTACAATCACAGGGAACAGTATATTAGTAGAAACTAGTACAAACAGGAAATATTGTTTATCCTGGACCATTGAGACAGAATATAGCCATATCTAAACTTTGGGTTTATTCCCATAAGAACCACAGCTGACTTGCACATATAGAACAATGAGATAACAAATTTGTGTTATTTTAATTCACTATGTTGGTAGTAATTTGCCATATCAGCAATAAACAAATCTAATATAAGAAACTAGGATCAGTTTTCTAAATGTGTAATATGGCTTTATCCCTGGTAACTAGGAATTGGGAAGCTAGCTCATTCTTTTATTTGCCAAAGACTAGAAAGGAGCTCTCACTTTATCTCCACAGAACCTCTTCTTATTACCTTTTTCTCTCTGGTGATGTATAGAATTATGTCATATATATTGGGTACACACACTGCTACAAACAGTTTTGTTGTTTAAAATAGTCCTATGTCACCTCTAACACTCATCATAGAATGAGTACCTACATAAATTTCATTACAAGGAGTCAATTTGTTTTTAAGCCAAAATAAAAAAGACAGATGACTTCTCATCAAAGGAAAAAAATGACTTGTCCCTAGTGCCCTTCTGTCTTCCCTCAGGCATCTAAGGACAAAATTTGATGTTAGTAATCCTGTGTCTAGTTCTCCAGTTATCCTTCCAGAGAAAATTAAGAAACTGCATAGTGAAAATTGAAGATTCTGTACATGGAGATAAGCCTCTGCTGTTCAAAAAATAAATGCAAATTTCTCCAGGATGAAGCTGCAAATATCCAATCTATCTACACAAAATGAACCAACTTGTAATGTGATGATGTACTGTATCAGTCTTACTATATTGGAAAGTAATCCAAACTCCAAACACTATTCTAGCTTATTTGCAACAATTCCTATCATTGTTAAGAATGCATACTTCTACAAATTAGATTATAAACTTACATTATACACTAATGCAGTAAGTTTATTTTAAGAACTACCCTTCTATTTAAGTGGGAACAAGCTGCCAGTCAAGAATCAACACCCCCATAATTTCATCAGAGTGTTCTGTAAAGGCTTTTCTGCATGCTGCAGTAAGTAAAGTTGATACTCTAGAGCAGCAGTTCTCAACCTATGGGTTGCAACCCCTTTGGGAGTTGAATGACACCTTCACAGAGGTCACCTAAGACCATCCTGCATACCAGATATTTGCATTATGATTCATAACAGTAGCAAAATCACAGTTATGAATTAGCAATCAAAATAATTTTATGATGGCAGTCACACAAAATGAGGAACTGTGTTAAAGGGTCACAGCTTTAGGAAGGTTGAAAACTGCTCCTCTACAGGGATAATTTTATTCTTTTCAGTATTTGTGCAAGTATAAATGTGCCTAAATGGCCTCAGAGAAAATACAGTGCAACAAAGCTTGAGGGACTCGAGGGACATGAAGCTGGACAGAAGCCAGGAAACACTTCAGAGAAGAGGTGGCAGTCAACTGTGGCTCTGTGGTTGTCGTGACACATCTGGAAAATTGAAGATATATGATGAGGGAGACACAAAAACAAGTAGAGAAAGACTTTTGAAGATATAGTATGATTAAGAACAAAGATACAGAGTTCCTATGGCCCACATCAAAGTGCCAGAGACTAGATTACAAGGATGCACAATGCTCTCGCCAAGGGCTTTTCACAGTGGGAACTAGTTCACTGGCCACTTTGAATGACCCCCCTGTACTGCCGAGAATCATCAATACTATGTCCAGGCAAGACGCATCTTCTTTTTTTTTTGGGGGGGGGGGTTTCGAGACAGGGTTTCTCTGTGTAGCTTTGCGCCTTTCCTGGAACTCACTTGGTAGCCCAGGCTGGCCTCGAACTCACAGAGATCCGCCTGCCTCTGCCTCCCGAGTGCTGGGATTAAAGGCGTGTGCCACCAACGCCCGGCTGCATATTCTTTCTTTAAAGAATGAAATAAGAGAGTGGAGGAAGGGTTAACCAAAAGGAAGTAAGCATGAAAAAAGCTACGTGAAAACCCATAAACTAACAAACCCAGGTCAAAAAATAGAATTAGTGGGAATAGTAGAACACACATGATAAGAAAGAACAGGGGATAATACTAGTTGGTAATGGGTTAAATGAGGTAGGGCAGAAAGGATAGGAGAAATGAAGTAACCAAAACTAAGGATATATGAAAAAGGCTTATGAAACGTCATAGGTTTGTAAGCTAAATTATATTAAAACATATAACTTTAAAGAAATTTTCAACAAAGATATCCACATGGATGAACAATGCTGCTTCCAGATGTCAAGGGTCATTACATAAAAATGTTAATGCCAAGTACATGCTACCTTCCTACTAGCCAGGGAGGCCTCAGAGGCAGACAAAACAATACAGGCTATTGTTATTGCTTTGGTTGCCCACTATAACTAGATGTTGTAACTAGAAGTCCTTGTTGCTAAAGACACCATGTCTGTTGGTTTCAGGACATAGAGAAATCAGTCTTGAACAGACCAGGAAACTCTCCCTGCTGTTTAGTTTTTGTAGGCTGGAAGGTGCTATGAAAGCTGCTGCGGAAGAAATGGCATCAATGATCTTACCCAGTGCTGGACTCTGCATTCTACAACAAAAACTTCCCAGGCAAGACATGCTCACTGCTGCAATGGTGGCAAGTCTTTTTATGGAGTTAACCAATAGCTCTCTTGACTGGATGTTAAACTTGCTCCATTGGAAAAATTCATGCCTGATAATATAAACATGGTCAAAATTCATGGACAGGGAAGTCACAGATCCAAGGAGAGAACATATTGATGTAGTTTTACTTAATAGTCATGGTTTTTTTTTTTTGTTTTTTTGTTTTTTGTTTTTTTTTTTTTTGGTTTTTCGAGACAGGGTTTTTCTGTGTAGTTTTGTACCTTTCCTGGAGCTCACTTGGTAGCCCAGGCTGGCCTCAAACTCACAGCGATCCACCTGCCTCTGCCTCCCGAGTGCTGGGATTAAAGGCGTGCGCCACCAACGCCCAGCGTAATAGTCATGTTTTTAATCTACATTCTAAATATGTATGTTTATAGACATAGGTTTGTGCTATTCTTAACATCAGTCAGAGAAGTTTCTCATAGCACTATGCTATCGTTAATTCAAGGTCTTCTAATTATCCAGAGGGCTGAGAATAAGCAACAGTGAGGGAGCAGCCACAGAAGGACCACATATACTAATCCTCATATTCCAAGTCTCAGGAAGCGTGGCTCATAGAGGAGGTGGCAAGAATGTAAGATCCAGAAGATGTGGAGTAGTAATGTGGAATGCTGTCTTCTGAACACAACATAGGTGTCATACACATGAACTTACAGCAGCTGTGGTCCCCTACACAAAAATCTGAACAAGGTGAAACCAGTTAAAATTCCAGCATTGGAGTAGGGTGCCATTGATGGCTGCTGGGGAAGGGACCACATTTCTATGGGGGCAGGGATGCTGATCCACACCCTAGTGGATATCCCATCATTACGAGTCCTGCTTTGACCAAAAAAAAAAAAAATGCTTTGACCTTTTGTAGTTTTCTAAACAACAAAGTCATAAAATTTTGTGATCATAAACACAAAGAATTTTTTAAAGGTTAGAATCTTTAGCTGATACCAATCATATTCTCATTTCAAAAAGACAAATCTTTAACCTCCAGAACAGAGAGATATTGTACTTTAAAATTGAGCATAGTAATAAATACTTTGGGTGGAATAAATGAGTCTCTTTGGGAGGCGTCCCTTTCCTGCTAAGGAAACCACACCCCGGAACTTTGGGCTCTATGACCAGAGGCAGCTGGGATTTCCTGTGAACATTTAGAAAGACACAGATGATGACTGTCCCTGATGGAGCTGAGTACTACTAGTGCTTCAAAGAGACTGAGCCAATAGCAATAGCTTCAGATACGTCAGTTAATCTCAGCAGGTACAGGGCTGGGGGTCTACTATACGAAGCTGGCAGCCGAAGACCTAGGCCAGCAGTTTCCATCTGTTAGCATTCTTCCACTGATTGTATGAAAATATATGTGCCAATGTATGAAGGATACCTAGAGTACTAAATTTAGGAACTAAATATCATTAATAACAAAGTGTGTAACAAACTAGCTAGAAAGACATTTTGCAGTTTCTTATAGACTTGTTATGACGGGATCATCAGTGGTAAAAGTTCTTTCATTGATGTCAAGACTTCCAGAAATTTTCTATGAAAATATTAGGTGCCCTCTCTGAATAAATTAAACACACACACACACACACACACACACACACACACACACACACTGCATATATCATATATACATATATATTATACATTAAATATGCATTTTGTGCTTCAATAATGATTTATCTAATATGTATGTGTGTGATGCAAAAATAAAATACTGTAATATGAAAGCATAACCATAATAACAATCTAAATAACAGAAATCTGTATTTTACCATGTTCTAAGGAAGCAGAATATTTTTCACAAGTGCATTTAATTTTCCACAAAAGAATGTTTAGAGAGTAATGTCTGAGTATGTTTTTGCTTTTCAAAGTAATTTAGTTTCAAGTCTAAAAAGTATTTCACCATTTTTAAATAAAAGTATTATAGAAAAATTATCAGTTTTAAATTTCTGTGAAATGATTTTTCTAACCTATGGATAGTTCCTTGCCTTTGTCTTCAGGATGGAGCCATAGGACTCCACATCATCCATAGAGCTGTTTAATGGAACGTGGTGCTATTGTAAATTATAATTCTAGATCAAATATGAAATGCTGTGGAATGTTGTTCTGTATGCTGTGAATGTGTGTTCCTCTGATTGGTTGATAAATAAAATGCTGATTGGCCAGTAGCCAGGCAGGAAGTATAGGCAGGATAAACAGACAAGGAGAATTCTGGGAAAAGGAAGGCTGAGTCAGGAGTCACCAGCCAGACACCGAGGAAGCAAGATGACAAGGCAGACCTGAGAAAAGGTACCAAGCCATGTGGCTAAACATAGATAAGAATTATGGATTAATTTAAGTGTAAAAGCTAGTCAGTAATAAGCCTGAGCTAATGGTCATATAGTTTGTAATTAATATAAGCCTCTGTGTGTTTAATTGGATCTGAGTGGCTGCGGACTGGGCGGGACACAGGAAAACTTCCAGTTACAATTGGCACCTCACTGTTGGGCATTGATCCATATAGACCTAAGAAGGCTTAAAGATTCTGAATGCACAAAAATGGAACCACTAGGCTTCCTAGTCTCACAGTCATATTCCAGCAGCATTGCAGACTCCTGACAGCTGCTTGCAAGAAGGATTCCTGCCACAGTACACAGAGGTGTTTCCAAGCTGCACAGTGTGGTGGATGGTAGATTTTATCCTTTGCTAGTACAGACAAAAAAGAGAGAGAGAGAGAGAGAGAGAGAGAGAGAGAGAGAGAGAGAGAGAGAGAGGTTTCTGGGCTACACA
>CABHPP010128133.1:0-31515 GCA_902168425.1 Peromyscus attwateri
ACACGAGGCCCTCCCTCGCCCCACCCACCCGGCCTTGAGCCGCAGGGCGCCAAGCTCCGCTGCTCTCGGTAAATGTGCAGTCTGTGTTTGCGTGTGCGGCGCTTCTGCTCTGGACTGGATTCAGGAGCAGTTCGCTGTCTTTTACAGGCAGGGAAACAGAGACTCGAAGGGATGCTGGGGATGCTGGCATCCCACTGCGTTTCCCTGGCCAACGGACCCTCCAATACCTTTCCTGGAAGAGCCTCTTAAGAGCAACATCATCTCCTCTTAGATGCTGAAATCACATGACTTTGAACCCTCACGTGCCAGAATGGCGGAACAGCTTACTGATACTTCCAGAATCATCTTTGCAGCTGTAAAACACTGCCTAGCTGTTAACTGTTGTTAGTAATCGTTGTAAATGACAGCAACCCAGCACAGACTTGCCTGCTCTGCCCTCTACCACCATGGTTAAAACTCAAAACCCAAAAAGGATATCGCAGGATAAACAGAATCAAAAAGGTGTTTGAGTATCATTTTGTCTATAACAGTCGTTATAAATCAGGAAACATGCAGATAATAGAAGAGACCCAGAGTTACCCAATACAGTGCCACGAGCCGCAGGCAGCAGAGGACTGCCTGCCGGCACAGTGATTCACTACCCTATGCATCAGGGTCGGCCAGAAAGATTTCACACTCCACTTTGGAATGACTGTGTGTGGGTGAAAAACCACAAGGATGGAGGGACCAGTGCACCAGGGAGAGCCATTATCAGTCTAGGTAGCAAGGGAGAGAGGTGTGGGTTCTAGAACCAGAAAGGAGTTTGAGGAGAGACCACTTGAGGGAGTTTGGGGGCGGTGGTGGTGCATACCATTAATCCCAGCACTGGGAGGCAAGAGGCAGGCGGATCTCTGAGTTCGAAGCCAGCCTCTATAGAGCAGTTTCAAGACAACCAGAGCTAAACGGGGAAACCTTATCTTGAAAAACCAGAAAAAAAAAAAAATTGAATCTCCCTCCTGCCAGAGTTTCTCATGGACTGAAGCACTCAGAGGCCAGAGGCCTAAGGTGTCTGTTAAGACAGTCCCTACAGAGCAGCCTCCCAAGACAGAAAGTAAGACAGAAAAGAGGAGAGGGGGATGGGAAAGAGCTGGGAAAATGGTTCAGTAGGTAAAGTGGTTAGTGAGCAAGCATAAAGAGACCAGAGTTCAGATCCTCAGCACCCATATAAATGCTGGGTGGGCATAGAGGCCCCTCTGGAATCCCAGTGCTCAGGGAGGTGGAGACAGGGAAAATTCCTAAAGCTCTGGGTTCAAGTGAGAGACCCTGGCTCAATAAAATGTGTAAGGAGGTGAGCAACCGTGGAAGACACCAGACTTTGTGCACCCACACCCATGCAACACTGGTGCACATACACGAGAGAGAGAGAGAGAGAGAGAGAGAGAGAGAGAGAGAGAGAGAGAGAGAGAGAAACAAAAGAAGATGAAGGCAGAGGGTCAAATGGCAGCCATTCAACAGCTATAACAGGATAACAGGGAAAGTCTTAGTTGACCTGGCTAGTAGGGGCAGGAAAGTAGCATGGGCTCAGAGACCGAGCTGTGAAGGGCAGAGCCTACATCTTCAGGGGCACTCAGATGCACTTGGCCCTCCTGGGCTCATCCTGTCCTTGGCCAAAGCCATTTGCCCAGATCATTACCAAAGTGATCATTACCCTTCTAGGGCTCATTATGATCATAACTTTGTGTTTCAGATCCTGATTCCCTTCACACCACCTACTTCAGTATGCTCAACCTCCTTGGGGTTTGACCCTTCTTCCCCTGGGGTCAGAGAGGAACTGTTTCTCTGTTGCTCTGCTCTGCAAACCTGGACAAGTGCTTGGGGCCGGAGCCCAGGAATCCTGTCATGCCTTGGCATGAAGGAGCAGATGAGCTCATCAGAAGAGCTAAGAGTAACACCGAAACGTGTGGCAATGCTTTTGGTCTCACAAGATGCTCTTTGAAGAAAAGGTTTTCATAAGCAAGAAACTTCTGACACTGTCTGGGTTTTATCACTTCTCACTTATCGGAGAAGTGCACTGGGTACAAAGAGCATGATAAAAATTTATGGTTTCCCTCCTAACCGTTTTTTTTTTCCCATCATTAATTGTAGTCAAGAAAGAACAGCCTGTACCTCAAAGTTGCCTTTTCCCACCCCAGAAACAGAGCAACTCTGATTATACTTGCACAATCTAAAAACATGTATTCAAGGTACACAGGGCAGGGATTGTTAAAACTTTGACTCTACCAACAGATTCAAGCAAGTAATTCTACAGAAACTGGAAAACCTAGTGAGGAAGAACAACCCTCTGAGCAGATAGCCAAGACCCAAGTTAAGTCCACAAGTTAATTTGACAAACGTCCCTTAAGTGACATGAGTGTCTGACTCTGTGTGGAGTTTCATACCAAAAGAACCAGTGTGAACAAGGGAGGGAAACAGACAACTGGGGAGTCTTCCTTCAATAATCATGAACAGAAATCTTGCAAGTTTGACTTCACCGCACATGGGAAGGGAATGAATACTTTGTTTTCTGAAGTAGACAATTCTCAATATTTACAGACTAGAAAAAAAACGACTGCGGTTGCCAGGCACGGTGGCACATCCCTGCAATCCCAGCACTGGAGAAGCAGAGGCAGAAGGATCATTGCAAGTCTGAAGCCAGCCAGAGCTACTCAGAATGATTGTTGCAAAAGGTGGGGGGTGGGGTGTAAAGTGGAGACACAGCTCAGCGATTAAGAGTGTGTGCTGCTCTTGCAGAAAATTGGTGTTCAGTTCCCAGAATCCACTTTAGGGGAGCTCACAACTGCCTATAACTCCAGCTCCAGGGGATCTGATGCCTTTGGCCCCCATGCACACCTACCCACACACATATGCACATAATTAAAAAATAATAAAAATAAATATTTTTTTAAAATAAAAAAGAAACAAGCGAGAGAATATGGGTTATGGAGGCTTCCCCCCCAGTACTTCATGGTCTACCTTATTATTTGTTATTAGTATAGGCTACATTGGCTTAGGCTTCAAACTTTTTTTTCCCCTTTGTTTTTTTGAGACAGGATTTCTCTGTATAGTCTTGGCTGTCCTGGAACTCACTCTACAGACCAGGATGACCTCAAACTCACAAAAATCTGTCTGCCTCCACCTCCCAGTGGGCCACCACTGGTGGGCTTCAAACTTTTAATCATTTGAAAAATCCACACTAGTTCCAAGGAGGAAGTCTAAGAAGAGACCTCAGGAATATTAGTGGAAACAAAACAAAATAAAACAAAAACAAAAACAGCAAGAGAAAAAAATGTGGCAAATTATATTCATGCTAAAAAGATGTTTTCCCAAGGCCAGAGAGATGGCTCGGCATTTAAGCGCACTTGCTGCATGACCTGAGTTCAGTTCTCAGCACCTATATCAAGCTGCTCCCAAACATCTGTCACCCCAGCTCCTGGGGATCCAACATCCTCTTCTGGCCTCTGAGGGCAATGCAAACACTTGGTGGACATACATACCTGCAAGCAAACACCCCCTGAGTTGGGGGAGGTATTTGTGTCTGGATGTGAGTGAGCATGCTCAAATCCACTACACCAGAGATCCAGTAGCGTAACATGAATCTTAAAAGGTCTTATAATAAAAAAAACCCAGAGCCAGACATTGGGGTGAATGCTGAAAGATCAGAGAAGCAGAGCAAGCCACAGCCAAACTCACCTCACCAACTCCTCAGCTGATCTTGTTTCTTCAGACTGGAAGCCTCTAAGTCCTCACCCCTGAGGGTCTCAGCTGAACTGCTTTAGCCATTAGCTTACCTCTACGAACTCCTCAGTCTAAAGAGAGGGACTTGCTGTTTCCTCACGTCTTATATACCTTTTTCGGCCCTGCCATCTTACTTCCTGGGATTAAAGGCATGTATGCTTCCCAAGCAAAGGCATGAGATCTCAAGTGTTAAGATTAAAGGTGTGTGCCACCACACCTGGCTCTGTTCCCAGTGTGGCCTTGAACTCACAGAGATCCAGATAGATCTCCCAGTGATAGGAATAAGGGTGTGTGTCAACACTGTCTGGCCTCTATGTCTAATGTAGTGGCTGGCTCTGTCCTCTGATCCCCAGGTAAGTTTTATTGGGGTGCACAATATATCACCTTGCAGGAGCAAGGACAGTCAGAAAGGGGCAACTGGAAAAAGCTGTTCTGAGCCTAAGTCTGAAGTAGAAGCTATGGGCAGACTGAGAAATTTTGCAATTCAAATGTCACTCTTGATGTGAGGTTGTGCCTATCTGAAGTATCTATCTCATTGCCCCAAAGCAGAACCTAGAAGTCTACCTACAACGCCAGTCCTTCCCTGGAGTGAATCTTTTTCTGTCTTGCCAGCCAGCTCCCAACTAAATGATATGGAGAATTCTTATTAATTATGATAGCTCGGCCAATAGCTTAGGCTTGTTTTTAACTAGCTCTTATAACTTAAGTTAACCCATTTCTATTAATCTATATGCTATCCCGAGGCTCATTTACCTCATCTATATACTGTCCATCCTGCTTTCCTGCATCTTTCAGAGTCTCCCTTCTTCTTCCCAGCATCCTCTCTGCCCTGAAAATTCTACTAGCTATTAGCCGTTCAGCTTTTTATTAAACTAATCAGAGTGACACATATTCACAGTATACAAAAAGATTATTCCACAACATTTCCCCCTTTTTGTCTAAATAAGAAGAAAAAGTTTGAATTCTAACCCAGTAAAACTATATACAATAAAAAAAATTATCAGGTAAGAATTACACTCATCGCCGGGTGGTAGTGGCGCACACCTTTAATCCCAGCACTCGGGAGGCAGAGGCAGGCGGATCTCTGTGAGTTCGAGGTCAGCCTGGGCTACAGAGCGAGTCCAGGACAGGCACCAAAACTACACAGAGAAACCATGTCTCGGAAAACCAAAAAAAAAAAAAATTACACTCATCATCTTACTATTAAGATAAGAATACATACTCTATCAAGCTGATAATAGAAAAATAAATTAATTAATTAATTTAAAAAAAAAAGAATTACACTCATAATGTCCAGTCCATTTGTATTTGGCAAATACAGAAAAAAATCCTCCATTAACTATCCTCTCTTGATGAGTCCAGAGTTTTGTATCTAATTTACTTTTTTTGGGGGTTTTTTTTTTTTTTTTTGAGACAGGGTTTCTCTGTGTAGCTTTGCGCCTTTCCTGGAACTCACTTGGTAGTCCAGACTGGCCTCGAACTCACAGAGATCCGCCTGGCTCTGCCTCCTGAGTGCTGGGATTAAAGGCGTCCACCACCACCACCACCACCACCACCACCACCACCACCACCACCACCACCCAGCTTCTAATTTACTTTTTAATCATGACTAAGGAAAACTGCAACTATAACTACCTAGTTTTCAACTCCATCAAAGACCCCAGAAGGATATAGTATCACCTGAATAAACAGAAAGTGCAAACCACTTCCAAAATGACTTAGATCTCTGCTGCCTGGACGGTCACCCAAGGTTTCTTTGCAATGTTGAGGCATTCATCTTCAGGCCTATAAGATCCAGCAGAATTTTCTGTGAAGCAGGAATTTTTTTTTTTTTTTTTGGTTTTTTGAGACAGGGTTTCTCTGTGTAGTTTTGTCTGTAGACCAGGCTGACCTTAAACTCACAGAGATCCACCTGGCTCTGCCTCCTGAGTGCTGGGATTAAAGGTGTGTGCCACCACTGCCCGGCGAAGCAAGAATTTTTGAAGGACTGTCCTACCTTGTCTTGGCAAAGTTTGGCAGTCACTTTCTTTTGTGTCCTGCTTGTCTAGTTTGGACAGCATACTGTCAGTTGTGGCAAGGGCAGTTTCTTGCCCAAGCAGCTGGCTTTTGCCACAAAGAAAATAAACTCTATATGGAGTTTCTTTGATGCCCATCATCTTTTGTGAAGTAAATTGGTGCTGCCAGGAGTAGATGTGTCTCATTGTCAGGAAAAGCCCTATGTTAACAAAAGATTTTAAATGCCATATTCTATAGGTCTTTGAAGTGTTTGAAGACCATCTATCTATCTAAAATGTATCTCTGTTTGACCTTGAAAACATACCTAACATGTCTACAAGTTTGATTGTTATAGGTGACTAACTACTAACCTGCATTTTTTACTATCCTAAATAGTTTGTAATAATAACTTTCAAGGACTAGAAATTTACATTACATCGTTAAATGAACTGCATAGGTACAATACCTTAAACAAGAGTAAAAACATATGTACAGTATGTTTTAACAAAAATAACCTCATATTTGTATCAGTATACAAAAAGCCATACCAATGCAAAATATTTGAGGATAGTAGTTGTTCAAAAGTAGACTCAACAATCTACCTTTTTATCTCACCATATTTATACTATATCCCCTGCTTTTTCTCTTCACTTCCTCTTGTAAGACCCTCCCCAACTTCCCAGCCTGCAAGGGTCTCCTCCTCCTCTTCTTCCTCTTCCTCCTTCTTCCTCTTTCTGTCCACTTTTTTACTGCCATTATGTTCCTACTTTGTCTCCAGTTCACTGTCTAGATCTTATCTTCCCAGACTAGATTACTTTGTTTAGTTTGGTATTTTATTTATTTATTTGGTTTCATTTGGAGACACAGGATCTCACTGTACAGCCCTAGCCAACCTTGAACTCTTCCCTCTGCCTCCCAAATGTGGGGATTATAGGTGTGCACCACCACTCATAGCTCTGTGCTGTTTTTCATAGGAATTATTTATTCTTTTATATGTATCACTGCTCATCTTTATGGCCTTGGGCAGCAACTACAGGCAAAGCAGGTGGCCATTTATAAAGGGGTGGGTCCTGAGGCCCAAAGCTTTCCCCAGGATAGAAGAGTAACAGCCACTCGGACCAAAGTCCTAAAAGTCTGAGTTGAAGAAAAAGCATATCAAGTGCTTCTTACCCACATCTCAATGTTGGTCTTGCCAAAGGACAGTCATGTGCTGAAGAAATGTCACATGAGCCTAATAAAAACATTTTTGAGTCAGGTCTCATGTATCTAGTCTGGCATCTAACTCTGTGCAGCAAAGAATGCACTTGGACTTCTGATCCTCCTGCCTCTACCTCCCAAGTGCTGGGATTATAGGCATGCACTACCACAACTGGTTTATGCAGTACTGAGGATGAAACTAGGTCTTTGCACATGCTAAGCAAGCACTCTGCAACTGAGCCACATCCCCAGGCTACCCTGAACATATTTATAAAATGTATGAAAGAGAGAAGGCAAGAGACAAATTCTTCCCATGGACTGAGATTGAGAAGGGAACCCCTGAAAGGGATTGAGACCTGGGTGTCTGTAGACAGAGGACACTGTATACCTGGAAAATGGGATAAGAGAAGAGAAACTTCTAGAAAAGAGATGAATGGAAATCAATGCAATTCATGTCACCAAAGAAGTATGGCCTATTTAAATCTGTTCAGAAGCAAACATTTAGAGACCCGGAAGCCAGGCAAGGTGAAAAACTTCTGTGATTACAGCTTATGGGAGGCTACTGAGGGAAGACTGCAAGTTTGAGGGTATCCTGTGCTACATATATAGGAAGACCCTGTCTCAAAAAGCAAATAAGTAAATATATATATATATATATATATATAAACAAATAGCCATAGTAATAAGTAAAATGAAAAAAAAAAAGAGATTCAACTTGTAGACTTGAAAAAAATCAGATAATTTTCCACGTTGAAAAATTGATATGCCGGCTGGGTATGGTGGCACATGCCTTTAATCCCAGCACTTGGGAGACAGAGGCAGGAGAATCTCTGAGTTTGAGGCCAATCTGGTCTACAGAGTGAGTTCCAGGACAGCCAGGTCTACACAGAAAAATCCTGACTTAATAGGAAGAGAGAGAGAGAGAGAGAGAGAGAAAGAGAGGAAAAGGAGGGAGGGAGGGAGGAAGGAAAGAAGAAAAAAATTGACATGCCACTGTGAATATGTAAGTCAGAAATGTAGCTACATTAGAACTAATGAGCTTTAGAACTAACGAGAAGCTTATGGTTTTAATACTTAGATCTTTTGGTTAGTTGGTTGGTTGATTGGTTTGGGTGGTGGTGGTGGTGGTGGTGGTGGTAGTGGTGGTGGTGGTGGTGGTGGTGGCAGTGCTGGTGCTGGGGAGAGTGCCCAGGTGCTCTGCCACTGAGCTAAATGTCCAACTTTTTCAAACAGATAAATTGCTCCATGCTTTTTTGGGGGGTCAGAGTTTCTCTGTGTAACCCTGGCTGTCCTGAAACTCACTCTGTAGAACAGGCTGGCCTTGAACTCACAGAGATCTGCCTGCCTCTGCCTCCTGAGTGCCTGGCTGCCCAATGCCTTTTTAAATGTTAGTTTGATTTTTGGCACTGGACATCAAACCCATGGATTCATGGTGTTGAGCATGGTATCTACTAGTGTGTTACACCCGATGGCCCAACTAGCACTTTTCAGTACAGGGCAATTCAAGTTGCTGAGATAAAGATGTCAGCCAGGTCCAGGCCATTTGGTAAAGCTCCTTCATTTTGGTTGAATTGTGACAATTCCTGTAAGTACAGTAATTTGGTTTTCAAAACTAACATAACTTGTTTCTATAGATTTTTTGCCTTCCCTGCCCTGTGGACCCCAAATAACAGTCAGCCCAGAAATGTGTTTATCCATCACTGTCTAACATTCTGAACTGCCAACTGCCGGCCAAAAAAGGCAGACTTCTCACTCTCCTTCCCTGCCCCAGCAACTTCTGCCCTGTAACTACCCCAGCCTGAAATCAACCGGTGGGCTCCACTTCTTAGATCCCCTGTAGCTTTTCACCCAAATAAATGTGTGCCCTGTTGGCACGTCACTCCTTCCCCTTTCTGTCTCACTGACCTTGCAAAAGGGACCCAGCCAATGACATGCAGAAGCCAGACACCCCGCTCAAGACTCCATGCTGGTGGCACCGTCAGAAGATTTTGAGACGGAGGCGGGAGTCTACACATTTGAGGCTAGCTGGTCTACATAGCAAGTTGCAAGCCTACCAGACGAGGTATGGAGAGCCTGTCCCCAAAAAAGAAAAAGGAGGGGAGTGAGGGAATTATTATTTAGATTAAGAATGAAAACAAAAACGTTTGGGGGAATTTTAAGAGCGCATTGGCTTTGAAAATATTGCATTGTTTGTAAGTCTAAAAAGAGGATAAACCGCAAATACTAGTTAAATATTTACATCCTTATCGACTTCGATACTAAGACGCTCAATGTATTTTGCAATAACTTTTTATGGGTTTCACAAAGGCTGGCTCTGAACATTAAAGTCTGGATAACCTTTATGGCTTTTCTTTTAAGTACTTTAACTCCATCTCTCTGTAGCTGAGACTCTCATAAAAACAAAACAAGTTTAAAAAGTCATGATTTATTGATTTTTTTTTCTTGACGTTATTGACTTAAATATAGTTTTAAATCCTTCTGCCCAGCATTATTACAGTGTAATTGACAAATGATAGTTGCGATTTGTACTTGATAAACATACGCATTGTAAAAAGATTACCATAGTGAAGCGGAAGCCAGATACAATGTGGTTGGTTTTCAGATCCTTGTTTTGTCGTGTTTGACATGGAGGTTTTGGTTGCTGGTTTTTTTTTGGTTTTTGTTTGTTTGGTTGGTTTTTGGTTTTTCGAGACAGGGTTTCTCTGTGTAGCTTTGCACCTTTCCTGGAACTCGCTTCGTAGACCAGGCTATCCTTGAACTCACAGAGATCCACCTGCCTCTGCCTCCCAAGGGCTGGGATTAAAGGTGTTAGCCACCACCGCCCGGCTGGTTGCTGATTTTTTTAAATTTATTTTTCCATTTATTGTGTGTGGAGACAACTGTGAGAATCAGTTCTCTCCTTCCACCAGATGGGTTCCAGGAATCAAACTCAGGTCTTCAGACTCTGCAAGAGCTGTGAACCCACCACCTTGAAAGGTCACCTCATGCATAGCAATGCCAGTCCTGACACTGAGTCCCTGAGAAGCGCTACAGTTGTGGCTGTCCTCGCCATGGTAGTGACATGTTCTTCTCTTTTCACCTGAACTGGATTCCTCCCAAGAGTATTTTAGAGATAATCATGACTTAAACCCTCGCATTAGAGATGAGAAGTTACATCCTGCCTACCACACAGTTTGACTTGTTCTTTTAAGGAAATTAACGTTTGCTTCCTGATTTCTGCACCCATGTAAACATGTATTATAGAAACAGAGGACTTCAAGGACATTGGTCACCCCATTTCTAATTCAGAAAGACTCGAGACATGATGCATTACTGTCCTACTGGTTGCCACAGGAAAACACCTGACAAAAGTCACCTAAGGAAGGAAGGCTCATGGTTCGAGGGTCCAGTCCATCATAGTGACCCCGGCATGAGGCAGCTGCTCATGTTGCATCCACAGCCAGGAAGCAGAGAGTGGTGAATGCTGGCTCTCAATGAGCTTTCTCTGTTCTATGCAATCTGGGATCCCTGGTCAAGGGATGGTGCCATCCACATGTCAGGGGACAGTCCTCCCTCAGTTAACCTAATCTAAAAACTCCTTGACTGACATGCCTGGAGATTTCTCTCTAAGGTGGTTCCAGATCCTAGAAAGTGTGCAATCAATATAAATCGTCACACGTGGTGTGCCTCACACTCCTGAGTGCTGGGATTATAGGCCTGCACCACACACCTAGATTTTACACTTTTAAGCTGTGTCTTCAGCACCTCCTAATTCACAAAGCCTTGCACAGGGCTCACAGATGGATCTAAGGGACTGAGTAAACTCTGCGTTGAGGGAGGTAAATGTTGTGATCAGCCATGCTGGTGTGTCTTTATTAGGTCGGTATCCTGAAAAGAGTACGAACTGGAGGCAGGCCCCCACTCTCTGTACTGTACAGTGGATAAGGCAACAGGCTTCGAAGTCAGACAACCTGTAAGACAAGTCTTAACTTCCGCTCAACTGGGTATCTTGAGACCCCCAAGGATCATTTATCCCATTAGACAAAATGAGTTGTTTTGAGGGCCAGGCATGGTGTTCTATGCCTTTAATCTCACCACTTGGGAGGCAGAGACAAGAGGATCTCTGTGACTTAAAAGGCTAGTCTGGTCAACATAGCACATTCCAAACCAGCCAGGGATATAGAGCAAGACCCTGTCTCAAAAAATAAACAAACATCTCAAAATGGTTTGTTCTGAGATCACCAATAGACATAGAACTTTGAAAACACCATTGCCTTCCAAGCCACCCAGAGTTTCCACAAATGGTGATATTCTGAAGATTCCTTCCAGGGAAGAATGTTTTTTTTTCCATTTTCTAGGAAGTATCACCCAGCCCTGAAGCTTTCTGCTAATATGGAGATTCCTACTGAAATCTAAATAAGTCACATACATAGAAAACTCCATGTGTACTCTTACTTTACGAGGCTTCGATATACCTTGGAGATCTGTCTGCTTGAATAATGTGGAAAGGCCACTTTTGTCTACTGAGAAGCCTGTACCACTTTACCCCACACTTCTTGCTCCTGCTCCTTTCAGTTTGCGGAATTCCCATTGCAAACTTCACTGGGATGGCTTTCGTTGGGCCACTACCCATGCTCCTGTATTATTTTCCCAAAGGAAACTTGTGATCAGCCCAGGGAAGTGGCCCGGTGCCTCACTGGACAGATCACCAAAATATAATTTCAGTCCTTCCCAGTTGTCTGAAGACTGATGCTAGAAGGAGCTTTGGAAACCTATAAATTCTGTAAATTGGAGGATCTGACTCTTTCGTTAAAAAGAAATATTTAAAATTTTAATTATGAATCTGTGTCTGTGTGGGGGTGTGCACATCAGTGCAGATGCAGTGGAAGCCACCAGAAGCATCCGATCCCCCTGGAGCTGGAGTTACAGATGCCTGCCAGCTGCCTGATTAGGTGCTAAAAACCAAACTCTGGTCCTTTGCTGGAGGAGCATGCTCTCTAACTGCTGAGCCGTCATGCTGAACCCGGCCTGTCATTTTTAAGATTTTTTCTTTCTTTTAATTCTTCTATGGGATTTTTCTCCCCACAGCCAGCCAATTCTTTTAGTTTGGTAGATAACATATTTGCTTCATTTATAAATCAAGGCAAAGCGCATGTGCGCGCGCGCACACACACACACACACACACACACACACACACACACACACACACCCCACTCCATCCAGTCATTCCCTGGGCAACCCTGTGTGTAAATTCCATGGGGATTCTTCCAGTAAGTCTTCATGTAAATAGAAACAAATATGATCCATTATTTTCTTAACTGCAAAACACCTGAGACAGCAGGTGACACGTGTCCTGTGTAGCTCACCTTTTATAATTTCTCTCCTTTGGCCGGGGTTAAGAGTAATCCACAGGGCAGCATGCCTGCTAAGCATTCGCTTTACTGCTTACTGGTCATCATATGCTCATGCATATGCTTGACTACATCCCAACCCTTGCACCTTGCCTTTTGATATGCCCAGAGTTCTCCCTGGGACAGTGTGGGAAGAACACCTTCATTCTCTTGTTTATTAGTCCGTGATTGTTGGACACTTGGATACTTTCCAATCTTTGCTGTGACAAACCATGTCATAAGAGATAACCTTGTCTCTGACATTGCCTGCAGGTTATCTGCAAGATGAAACCCTTAAATGCAATTGCAGGGTCAAAGAACCTGTCTGCGGTCCCAGTTCAAGGCTTTAACATTTCAATCCAGGGCTGGGAGGAGAACAAAGCCAGGCCATTCAATAAACAGTTTGTGAACTGGGGCCAGCCGATCAGTGAGATGGGGACAGAAACTGCTAGAACTTAGACAATGTTGAGCTACCAATCTTGTTATGGTTATCATTTTCCTAAGTAATTCATTTGTACTGATTTTAATCTGTGATGACAAAAAAAGGAAAAAAAATCCTTTTTTGAGACAGGTTTTCTCTGTGTAGCCCTGGCTGTCCTGGAACTCACAGGCTGGCCTTAAACGAAGAAAGCCACCTGCCTTTGACTCTCAAGTATTGGCATTAAAGGCACGTGCCATCATATCTGACAAAAACAATAATTTCTTATGGCTGTGTACAATCCATTAAAATTTACTAGAAAAAAATAAAAGAAGTTAGAATTACTCATAAAAAATATTAATACTTCCATTATCTGTAAACTCAGCATTTGGGAAGAAAAGGTAGGGAAATCAGAGTTTCTGGCTACTCTAGGCTACAGTAGAGGGACTGTCTCCAAAAAAAAAAAAAAAAAAAAACCTTGCAAGAAAGAATTTTAATCTCTAAAATTGTAAACTGCTTCTTTATGAATATGAGGTGTCCATTCAAATTATTTTAAAATTTTAAAATTTTATTTAGTGGGGGGGGCATATGCCACAGCATGTGTGTAAAGATCGGATGACAGCTTTGTGGAGTCCCTTCTCCCCTTCCACCTTGACATGCATTACGGGAATGCAGCTCAGGTCCTCGGGCTCACATGGCAAGCATGTTTACCTGCTGAGCCATCTCACTGGTCCTCAAGTAATTTTTGAATCCTGTAAAAGTTTATCTTCCAGATTTCAAAAAAAAAAAAAAGTGGAAAAATAGATTCGTCTGTTACTATTAAGGAACAAAACAGACAGAACTAGACAAACCAGTAAGGGAAAGCATATTTCAATTAACAGTAATTGACGGACTACCAACATATACTGGGTTAGGAGAGATGAAAGGTTGGCCAAACTCACGGATGAATTCCTGAGGACAAGAAAACTATCTATGGTGGAAAAAGGAGAGTGTGACTATCCAAATCAACCCCCATCTCTGCTAAAGGAGGTGATGAGATCTCACCTGCCGAAGAGCTGGAGCCCCGGAAGTGAAGTGTCAGTGATTAGCCTGCCTGCCAGGGAAGAGGATTATGCTGAGACGTGGACACACAGGAAGAACATGTGAGACATCCTGCTTCTATTTCATCATCTGACTTTGAGAGAGAAATAAATACATGTCATTTTTAAAATTCTAGGTGAGACAGCCCATGTTTGTTATCCCAGCCCTGGGAAGGTAGAGACAAAGGATCCCTGACTGGTGAGATCCTGTCTACATGGAAGGGACAGTGTTCCTGGGGACAACACCCAGGCTTCTCCTCCAGCCTCTGCATGCATCTACACAAACACAAACACAGATTCACATTCACAAACACATACACATGCATAAAGAATGTGAGTTAAGGACCAACAAAACAGCCCTTAGCTGTTCTGTCATGGAATCCTGTTCTAGAATGGTATTTTTAGAAAATCTTTTGGGGAACTGGAGAGATAGCTCAGTGGTTGAGAGCATGTGTTGCTCTTGCAAAGGACTGGGTTTGATTCCCAGTACCCACATGGTAGCTCACAACCATCTGTAACTCCAGTTCTAGGGGATCCAACAGGCATGTATATGATGTATAAATATCCATGCAAAACATTTATACACATAATGTAAAAATAAATAAATATTTTTTTAAAAAGTCTTTTGGAGGTAAAAGAGTTTCAAAGTCAGGGGCTGGAGAGACGGTTCAACAGTTAACTTGCTGCCCTTACCGAGGACCCAGGTGTGGTTTACCAGTACCAACATTCCAGTACTCACAACTATCTATAACTCCAGTTCCAGAGGATATGATGCCTTCTTGGGCTCTAGGTATGCACATGGTGCTCATACATACATGCAGACAAAATATTCATACCCATAAAACAAAAATAAATCCTTTTTTAAAAAAAGTTTCAAAATCAGCCACAGGTCCAATTACATGAATTTATGAATCTTACTATCAAGAAGACAGATTTTTCTACGTTTATTTACTTATCTATCTATCTATCTATTTATTTATTCTGGGTCAGAGAGAACAGGTGTCACAGTATGCATAACTGTGGCAGAAGAAAGATCAGAAGAAAACTTGTGGGAGTCAGTTCTCTCCTTCCATTATGTGGGTCCTGGGGATTAAACTCAGATTATCAGGCTTAGCATCAAGTGCCTTTATCCACTGAGCCAAGTCTCTGACCCAAGATGGAGATTTCTCTAAATCACTACATGTAGTTCCACCTGAATTTAATTTAGAAATCCATACTAGAAGCTAATGGCTTGACAAGAGGAAGAAATGACTCAACTCAGAGACGCAGGACCTCAGGTTGGCAATATCATGTGCTTGGGCTGTTTCTGCCATGCTCCGGGTGTTTTTAAATATCTGGCATCGTCTTAGCAAACACAAGCCAGATATGTAGAGAACAAACCTGGCAAAGGTAGAATTCATAGAATTATTTATTTCTAGCCAGAAGTCCAAATGTCATCAGTGCTAAAGACACTACTTCTTTGTACAGAAACAGCTGACAAGGAAGCTGTGACATTTGCTACATGTTCTAGCACAACTACTCACCTGTTTGTGACCTTCTCATACCTCATCTTCCCCAGTGTCAAGGCGGAGTCTTTCCATTGTATTCCCAGAGTTGAGGGCAGCACCTGGCACACACTGGGCACCCAAGAAACATTTGCACTATGTATTTGTTTTACTATACAAAGGAAGTGGGGGAGGGATAGAGGCATTTTGAATAAATAAAAATATCTTAAAGTAAAAAGAAAGAAAAAGACAAGGGAACTAGAGACAAGACATCCTTTAGCTGTCCTTTCATGGGACTCTAATCCAGTATGATATTTTTTATAAAGTCTTTTAGAGGTAAAAGTTTCAAAATCGGGGGCTGGAGAGATGGCTCGGTAGTTAAGATCACTTACTGCTCTTTCAAAGGACCTGGGTTCAGTTCCCAGAACTCACATGACAGGGGTGTGTCTAACACCCTCTTCTGGCCTCCAGGGCTACTTCATGCACATGATTTACATATATACATGCAGGCAAACACATAAAATAAAAATAAATATTTTAAAAAGAGTTCTGAACACTCTATGACCATTAATATCATGACAAAAAGTTTAAACTATATATATATAAATCTTGAGATAATATTTCTACCTTAAGAAAAGTTTTAAAGAGTCAAAATAGAACCAAAGGATTATGAGATTAGTGGCAATAGAATAGTCCCTTAATTTTGGTTTTTCTTCTGTCCCATATCAAGTGGCTCTTCTGACATGATACAGAGATTTTGAATTCTCCTTTTAACAAGCATGCTTGGGTTTAGAGAAGGAGAGAGCCATGCTCCGATTCCAAAGCCAGTTTTTTTAATTGAACTGGGACTACAAAAAGATCATCTGCATTATGTGTCTATAGAGAATGACAGAAACAAACATTTGGGAAGATTTATGAAATTTTATCCTGTTGGAAATGTGATATAACAATAGGCCAATTTACTCTTTTCTTGGGACATTTTCTCTGGATGATTCATCCTTTTTCTTCAGATGTCTCATTTGTCCAGTGGTCTTCAGATTCCTTAGCTGAATGGCTTCATTCTCATGAAAAGACAAAAACAACCCTGCCCCAATCCTAACTTTGGGGAGGTTCCCTTTTGGCAAGTTATGTCTGATCAAATGAAAAGCATTTGTGAGTCTTATAAGTTAGTCTTCTAATCCATTCCTCCATGGGTGCAGATCTTGCCTTTAAAAGCCTAATCACCATTTTGCATTCTGAATTAGCACTTTCAAAAACCAAAGATTCAATTAATATTTGTCTAGCTTCTGAATTTTCTATCATTCTATTTACAGCTAAAGTCAATCTTTGTAAAAAAAAAAAAATTCAGTAAAAGTTTCTTTTGGGTCCTGTATAACTTTACTAAGTGACTCTGTTCTCTTTATAACTTCTTCAGTTCTGTCCCACGCATTCAAAGATGCTGTACTGCATAGAGCCAGGACGTGGTCATCATATTGAGACTGACTGCCTTTGTACATCAGCATAATCACCCTCTCCAAGATGTTGGTCTTGAGAAATTTCAATATTTTTATCCCTATTTTGTTGTTCAATAGTCCTAGTCTCATCTTTCCACTAGGTCCTCCACTGTAATTAAGCACCAGGTTCCAATACGGCTGTAATCAAGTCTCTCCAGTCTTGTGGGACAATTCTGCTACTAGTTGACCATGACTTTAACATCTGCTTCACAAAAGGTGAATGCATACCATATAAGACTATCGCTTCCTTAAATCTCCTCAAATCTAACACATCCACAGGAATCCAGTGAGCTCTTCCACAGCCTTGGAGATACCTGTCATTTGACAATTGTTCCTGTAGGGGAACCAGATAAATTAAGGTTGGTTTTTTGATAACCATGGGCTGTTCCTCTCTAATTTCACAATGTAAAGTTGAGGTTGGTTCTCCTCTAAATTCCTCTATCTTTTCTGAATATCTCTATTACCTGTTTTAGTACGTACTTCTAAGGCTTGTAACTTAATAGTCAAAATGGTAATACTTTCTCTAGCAATTTTTTCTAAGGCCTGTGTCTTGGCACTCATATCAACCAACTTTTTTAGGAATAAAACTAGAATTATCAAAATGATAATTAACATTGTCGTTCCCAGCTAAGCTGATTATCCCTTCATTTAATTGTTCCATTTTTTAAACCATCCATTGTGTAATTATATAGAAACCTAACTCCCTCCATCATAATAGTGTTTCCCTTTTTTTTTAATGTGGGAAAAAAACCCTCCTTTTTTAAAAAAAATTAATTCCCCCCTTTAAGAATTCCCAATTTTCTCACCAAATTTGCGGACAATGACGGTGAAGAGAGACTCGCTGCCGCTGCTTAGCATGTCTGAGCGGAGAACATAGGTGATGCACAGCCTGGCTGAGGACAACTACCACAATTGTGTGTCAGCAACCTGAGGAGGGGGTCCAGGGAAAGCCCACAACCCACCAGGAAAAGGAGCCAAAGAGCCAGCCACCTGAAAGGCAGGCATAGGAACGCTGGAAAGTAGCATGTGACCTGTGGGAGGTGAAAGTACAGAGCTGCCTGATGACAGAGATGTTCAGTGGAGTTTGGAGCCCAGGCAACTGTGGAGTTTGGGGCTTGTGGAGATTGCCATAGAGAGGCTGCAACAGGAAAACCCCAGACTTGCTCAGAGGGCTTGGGGAAGTAAGGGAAAGCCAGCCATCTAGGTGGGTGCTGATGGGCAAGCAGCTATTTCATAAATTAGTGCCCCAAATGTTGGACGACAGATGATGCATAATTCTAATTAATCTTATCAATAAAAACCAGGAGTCAGATATTGGGGTAAAAACTTGAAAGATCAGAGAAGTAGGGGAGCAGCCACCAGTGACTTCCTACCTCTTCTGTTCCTCTGACCAAAGGGGCTGAGATCCTGTTTCAGCCCCACCTTACCACTTCCTGTCCCTCTCTCTGCAGTCCTCCAAACCTCTATGGTTAACTAGTGGCTAGCTCCGCCTCTGACTCCAAGCAAGCTTTATTTGTCAGAACACAAACAAAGTATCACACAACACAAAGAAAGCAGCAATTAAAACATATGTATCCTTGAGCCTATTCCCAACAAGGTTTTGGCCTTCACAGCTCTTTACACTGGGGAAGCATTTCTTTCCCAGTCCCTTACAACTTTTGCTTGTTCACCATCATGAGGAGGGGGAGGAAACTATTTAAAACAAGAATTTTGTTTTCAAGTCAGCATCTCAGGTATTCTAAATATTACATTTGTGCTTCCAAAAATGTAGTCAAATGCCTGACTGCAACGCCTGTGGGTGGAGCTTGCTCTGCTCCAACTGTCAGTTCGGAAGTCCATGAAGGTGTAGGCCGGACAAAGGCGCATATCACAACAGCTCACACACAGACTTCACCGTAGCCTCTGGGTCATCACTCCCTTTACTGTCATTGTTATGCATTTAGGGCACTGCTGTCGTCTATCCAAGCTGCTCTCAACACCTGTGAGACAGCAAAGTTGTGTCTTTTCCAGGTCAGTCTAGGCACAAAGCTGAACAACTTCCTGGTACATACACGTGGTGTGGCGTCTGCACACAGAAAATAAGGTAGTCTGTTAGCATCGCTAACTGGCTCAAGTCTGAATCTCATAAGAAGATCTAGACATGCTGGGTTATGCATCTTGAAAACATTCCGTTTGATAGCTGCATCTGCTCTGGGTCCAACTTGCCCCAGCTCTGTTCAGGATTTGAGCGGAAGTACTGTGTTGAGACAACTCCACCGCCAGGAAGTAAAGTTCTTCATCTTGGAATGTACCAGAACCTTTAAATATTCAGTCTTTGCCGCTAGCAGCTGGTGCCCAGGGCATCTTGGCTCCCTCTGGTCTCTATCCTGGGAACCCTTATTAGCCTGGTATTGAATACCAAGACCCTTTAAAAAAAAAAAAAAAAAAAACAGAGCCCTGGAAGTGAATGAAAGTGAAGAGCGACGTCCAGAAGCTGGAAGATTTTGAGTCAGCTTGGTCTGGATACTTTCTGGACCCCTTAGTGGCCTGTATGGAGTCCAGCAGGTGGCTTCTCCTCGCCCTCTGGTGGCGTCGTCACCAGCATCTGGAGAGAAGGGGCACACAGACACCAGCACACCAGGAGGGGGCGGTCAGTGCCCCTCTGTAAAGCAGGGGGTCCACACCACCACACTGATCACTCGCGAATCCCAACTAGGCTGGAGTACCGGGTTTAAAGGTGTGGGACATAGAAGGGGGTCAGGTAGGAGGGCCCAAGAAAAGGAGTGAAGGGACTCCCTGTGGCGGCTGTCGTCAGCGGGAAGGAGGAGGAGGGAAAGAGGACGTTGGTCGCGGGATAGGTGGGGAAAGTCTGGAAGGGCAGAGCGCCCGGAACCGGTGGGCCAGGACTGCTCCCGGTGCCACTGCCACAGGCCCCCGCCACGGTGCCGGGTGTCCCAGGCTGCGGCGTACTACATCCTGCCTGCACCGTGCCGTCGGCCCCCGGGTTCTGCTTCTTCCACTTGGTCCTGCGGTTCTGGAACCAGATTTTGACCTGCGTCTCAGTGAGGCTGAGCGACAGCGCCAAGTTCAGGCGTTCGCACACGGACAGGTAGCGCGTGGCTCGGAACTTGTTCTCCAGGGCCACCAGCTGCTCGTAGGTGAAGGCGGTGCGCGCGCGCCGTGGCTTGGCACAGCTAGGCTCCGATCGCCGGCGCCGCGGCCGCGGAGAGCCGGGGGAGCCGGGGGACGCTGGAAGCCCGTCCACACCGCTCTCCCCCGCTCCCGCGGCCACCACCCGGGCCTCGGGAGAGCCCTCGTGAACCCGGTGCCAGCGCTCCGGCCGCTGCGCGCGCCCCGCATCCTCTGCTTCCTCCTCCTCTTCCGCTTCGGAGCCTTCCAGGGGGGACGCGAGGCCAGTGCCTCGGCCCTCGGCATCTGAGAAAGAAGGGCAGGGTGACCAGAAGCCTGTAACAACTCTACCCACCTGCATCCCCAAACCTTCTAGTCCTCCCCCAGAACACTCAGCTTTCCCCTTGATCCAACTCCACTCTCTCCACTTTGTCCTCTTCCGTCCCCAATGGGCACATCTTAGGGAGCAGATTCAGGAGTGCGGTGTCCTCTTGCCCTTTACAGATCTGCCATTCAGTAGGCACCCAAAAAGTACATGTTGGATGGCACCCCATATCAAGAAAGTACAGTGACTTTATCGAGCTGAGAAGAGAGGAGTCTGCTATTACGATATGGGAATGTCAAGTGCGTTTACTATTGAATCTCCCCAGTCCCTAGAAGCCTATTTTGGTGTGCGACTCCTAGCAATTAAAAAAGAAGTTATTAAGTCCTCCTCCCCCCAAAAAGAGAAATTCCCCCTTTCCCATCTTCTCTCTCCGGCCGTGTTAATAGAGTTTCAGATTTGTCCGGGGCCTGATCGATAGATGTCATCTATTAAAGGTAAGTTTTAATCGAACAATATTAGGATCAGACAGGGAAAGGGGGTTTGAAGTCAGTACCTGCAAGCTGCGGGCAGGAGATATGCAGTCGCCAGTAATAGAATATCGATCAAGGAGTTAGGGGGAGGGGAAGGCAGCCCCACAGAGAGACCATCCAAACAATTAATCCAAGCCCGCGGCCGGGCCCCAAGGCAGGCCACCAGAGGCTTCCGGGCCCCAGACAATCACTGCCAAACTTAGAAACAAGGAGCAGGGGACTGTGCTGCATACAGCCTATCCCAGGACCAGAATCCCTAGACCTTCGGCTTCCTTCCAAGGAATCTCATGCCCATGTCCCACTCGGCATGAATCCTTCTGTCTTACGTCCTTCCAGCCACAAACTTTCCTGAACCCTTCCTTTGACGTCCACCAACTTCTGGGATGAAGTGGAATGGTCTAGGAGAGAAAGCACCCAAAGCTTCCTGTCTGCCCACCCCCAGTCCCCAGTCAGGTCCTGGAAAGGTGAAGGCATGGGCTCTGCAGGTGTTTCCGAGTGGTTGAAAATAAGCACCTAATCCTGGCCTCAATGGCCTCAGCCATAAAATAGGAGTGGTGTTAATGACACTATATACTTGGAAGGCGTTTTCATAACCTTTATCCCAGCTCCTAGCCCAGGTTCTAGCACGTGGACAGCATAACACATTCCCGTTAGATATGCGAGCCAGTCAGAGCTGTTGTGTTCATCCACTGAGCAGGTGTTCAGGAATGAGGCGCATACCTGCCCTGGAATCTCAGCCTCATCCCTGCCTCTTTCTTCTTCCAAGGAGGGGAGGCTTCACTTCGCACCTGCGCGGGTGCGCCTTCTCTAGCTCCCAGGCCACCAACAGCCATTCATCAGACCTTGGCTGCTCCACACACACGGATACCATCTTAGACTGAAACCGCCTCGCATTCTTACCAGGGGTCTCCTGAGACCCGATCGTAGACTCGGGGCTGGCGTCCTCCCCTGCTTCCACCTCCGCTAAACTTTTCTTGGCTTCCCGAGCAGCTAGACGCACCGGCGGGAGCGCAGCTCGCGTGAATTTTTGTGGATCCAAGATGTCCAGGACAGAGAAAGAGATCTTGTGGTGAGAAGGGGCCGCCTTGGCCCCGCCATCCTGCCATGCCAACATGCCCGCCTCCCAAGGACCGGAGGCTGGCCGCGCGGGGTCCGGGATGGGTGCACTAGGGCTTGCCTTAAGCTCTCTCTCGGTCACAGCGCTCCAGTCTCGAACTAGATTTTCCCCGCCAAGAGAAGCTGGAGAGGGTGGCAAGGAGGCGGGGCGGGAGGAGAGCAGCAGGGGGCTGCTTGCGGATTGGCACTTGCACTGGCCAGACCCCCGCCACGTGCAGGGCGAGTTCGCAGCTGCCTTGGGACTATCCCGCGCGGCGCGGTGGCAGCTGGCCTGGACCAGAGGGACCCTCGCTTGCCAATGCGCGTTCCCGATTCGAGGGGTCGCGGTCGCACGCTGCGCGAGCGTCCTCCCATCCTGTGGAGACTCGTGAAGGGCGCGAGGGAGGCTTCCATCTCCAGTATCCCCTCTACATACACATCTGCCTGACTGAAGTTTACTTATTTCTCTTAGAGCGCTCGCCATCTTTCTTTGACTTGAAGATGCCACGGAGGCCAGGCCTGATCGCTTCGCAATGATGCTTGGCGCATCTCATGCACCATCTGTGAACCACAGTAACGGCTTCGGGCCCATTCACTTCGAATTTTTAAAGCCCTGTGTGTTTACAGTTTACAAAGCCCTGGGGCTTTCTCACACTCCTTTGATTTTCTAAGCATCCCTGTGAGGTGGGCGTGGCCTGGGACTACCGTCTGGGTTTCAAAAACCGGGAAAATGAGGTTCAAAGATGAGCAATGATCTGCCCAGGGTCACTACGGTCCACAAGAGTCTGGGCTGGGCCAGGGATATTCCAGCACGTCCCCTGTCTTAGGAAATAGAGGCAAAAGATTCTCCTTGGGCAGGAGACTTTTCTTTCTACCTGGAAGGCCAGAAGGGTCAGAGGTCAAAGGGGATTTATAGTAAAGATGACAGTGCCCAACCAGGAGGGCCGCGGGCTCAGGGCCAGGTGGCTCGGCTGAAGGTGACTGTCCTCCTTTCAGTGACCCAGAGTGCCATTTTCGCTGCCCATCAGGACTTCTTCAGTCACAGATTCCATCATTAGCCTCAGAAATTGACTCTGTTTCTGACCCCCATCCTCTCCCAGCCCCAAGAAGGAAAAGGTTAAAAGATGCCCGCTGGTTTGAATTTAAGATCAGAGAAGAGATACGATTAAAATGGCCCCATCTGACCCCCAAGTCTCCAGGGAGGACAGCCAGCATCAGCGGTAAAGAAAAGGTTGCACTAGCCACACCGGTGGTGACATTCCTTCTTTTTGTCACCGCTGTGGACATTAGTCATTTATTTCAGCCGCGAATTCTGAAGCATCTCTGACTTAGCTCCACTGCCCAGAGCCACCTCGGACCCCGCCCGCTCCTTTCTTCTTTGCCCCATGCGGTTCCCAGACAATGTCTTGGCAATTAATATTGTCTGAGCAGGTAAGAAGTAGGAAGAGGAGGGGACTCTTTCGCACTAAAGTGCTGGGGGCTACTAATCCTATCTGTTATTAAAGAGGCATCCTCGGGGGGCTAGCTCCTTGTTGCTTTTCTCATTCAAACCTTTCAGCCCCTCCCAGGGGTGGCCACCATATTCCCTGCCGACTTTAAAGCCTTGCCGAAACTCAAGTCAGCTCCAGTCCTAAAGCAAAGACGGATTGCGCTTTTAAAGTGAAGGGAAGGAAGTGTAGAGCCCAAGCCCACCAGAACACCCCCTGCCAAAGGGAATATGTGCCGTGTGAAACTCAGGGAAAAGACAACCCAGAAACGGAGAGGCAGGGCCCAGGGACAATACCTGCAAATCACAGATCCCTCTGGAATGCACATACTTTGTTTTCTGTTTGGATAACCCTTTCTCATCCAGTTCTCACATTTTTTTTTAAGTCTTCCTTTTTCTTTCTCTTTCCTTCCCTATTGACCCCGATTCCGTCTACCTTTTTTCCATATATATGTATATATTAGATTTTTCAGAGTAGCTGGGGAAAGATCTCCCTAAGGTCACCCAGAAATAGATAAAAATGTTCCTTCTCTTGCCCTTATCTCTGGAAGGAACACTGAGGCCATTTCATAGGAATGGGGGGGGTAACATTCCAGAGGGCACCTGCATCTCAAATCAGAGGACCGGGCATGCGCCCCACCCCACACAACACACACACACACACACACACACACACACCCGCCGCCATGATCAGCTAGAGCTTGGATTATTTCATTGAACTTCCATAGCCTCTTTTTATTGTTGTCGTTGTTTAAGTTATATAAAGTTTTTTCCTTTCGTATAAGTCATCTTTCCTTTGAAGTCTGTGGTGCTAAATACAGAAAAGGGACCAAAAAAAAAAAAAAAAAAGGCAGGAAGTAACAAATTGGAGAGAAAATCCAAGAACATGGGGAGTCCACATTCTGTAACCTGAAGATCCTTAAGCATGCCTGCTTCTGCGATGGTTT
This sequence comes from Peromyscus attwateri, assembly GCA_902168425.1. Classification (NCBI taxonomy): domain Eukaryota; kingdom Metazoa; phylum Chordata; class Mammalia; order Rodentia; family Cricetidae; genus Peromyscus; species Peromyscus attwateri. The sequence continues at coordinate 24,281 of CABHPP010128133.1, forward strand.
TTAAATCGCTTTCTTCATTTCCTCACCGTTCCCCCTACGTGTGTTCACGACAGCGTGATAGTCCAGGGACCCTGCTTAGTGCTTGGCTCTGGATAGTAAATGACGTGGAAGAAACACTGCTGTGTCTCCCTCACTCAGCTTAGAGACAAACCAAAAACCAGGGTATGTCTTTCCACTGGGGGAGAGGGAGCCAGCAAGTTGCAGGAAACCCTTTTTCTGGCCACTTGTTTTGTATGGACCATAAGGCAGTGAAACCTCCCTTCAGGCACAACTGGGAGATGTGCTTGACCCACTAACGTTCCGGCACATGTGTGAGCCAGGGTGTTTCTATGTAATACATGTGTTCACATCTGGCAAGCCATCTTTCCTCTATGCATAGAGTTGATTTGGTTGTTGGGGTGTTTTTGTTTTGTTTTTCTTCCCCCAGCCTGGACATTGAAATTCTGTTCGAGTGCTGTCTTTAAATTGCTTTGATGCTAGGTGGGTTCCAACTCTGACCTGTCCTGATGGCAAGTGATGGCTGTAACAAGCCCAGGATCAATATTCATAGCGGGTGTCCTGGGCTGATAACGCTATCCAAGACAATGTTCGCTATCAGTGTGGACAGCTGAGATATTGCGCCATTAGGGATGTTGTGTTAAATAACCTGATCCATTTCTGGGGCTATTTAATGAATTTCACAGCTTAGATAGTATCTTTAAGGAGATGGCAAAAGGCTATTCCGGAGGCACTGATGCAAATCAATGGTGCCAGGCTTCTCAAGCGATTGCACAAACAAAGTGGCCTGTAATTCCCAGCCCAGCCTTGAGAAGCTGCCACCCACTCCGGGAGCAGGATTAACAATGGAGAGAATGTATGGTGTATGCAGAGGGAGGGTGGGTGATATTAGGAGCTGCATTAAGGTGAATAAGATAAAATCATATGTTCCTGAAGTAAATACAAGTGAAATTCTCTGTTAGAGCCAGCCCATCGGGTCGGACATACATGCCAAAGAGACAGCTTCATCAGGCACAGCTGAAGGCCGAAAGGAGGTGTTGACTATGGAGACAGCCTTGGGATACATCCCTCTACTCGGGCACTCAGCCGGCTTTCCCTAGTCACTCTATACAGTGGGAAGAAAAAAAGACACTGGGTTTTAAAAGGAAGCTACTGATAGCAGAATAATGGTTTGTTTACCTGACCCCAGGCTACGAGAAAAAAAAAAAAAAAAAGGAGCAAGCACACCTCAGAGTCAGATGCCATCCACTTGGGAGGCAGAGGCAGGAAGATTGTTACAAATTGGAAGTCATTAAGTTCTATTAAATTCCAAGCCAGCCAAGGCCACATAAGAACACCCTGTCTGAATAAAACAAAAGTAAGTAAATGAAACTGGAAAACAGCAACAAAAACCACAAACCCACCTTGGAGACTTTAGGTTTGTGAAACGTAAGTTCAAAATGTAGCCTTTCTAGGCGAGGGTCTTAGCCCTTGGCTCAGCTGGCAGAGTGCTTGCCTTAGCATGCATGAAGTTTTGGTTCTTTACCCAGTACCAGGTAACTTGATGGCGCACACCTGTAATCCCAGCACTTGGGAAGTGGAGGCGGGAGGATCAGGAGTTCAAGGTCATCCTTGGCTACTTACGAAGTTCAAGGCAGCCTGGGCTATGCAAGATTCTGCCTCAAAAAATGATTTTTATATTCAAAACAAAAGTGCAGCCTGCCTGCCTTCCTCTAAACTGCAAACAAAAAACATATTTACATATTTCACTTTAAACAGTAAAAAAAATGTGTCTTGTGGAAATCTATAGGTTTAAAAAAAAATCAACTTGTTTTTGAGACAGGGTTGGTCTTCCTATGTAGCTCAGGCTAGTCTGGAGCTCATAGTCCCCCTGCTTCCTTCTCATCCTGAGTGTTGGGATTAAAGAATCAACTTCTGTATCTTTTTAAAAATAATTTATTTAACTTTATTTTATGTGCATGAAGGTATCAGATACCCTGGAACTGGAGTTACAGACAACTGTGAGCTGCCATGTAGGTGCTGGGAATTAAACCTGGGAGATAAGCCAGTGCTCTTAACTGCTAAGCCATCTCTCCAGCCCCAACTTCTATATCTTAAAAACTTAGAGGCAACATCCAAGAAGGTCACTAAGCAATAGAGGGTTATATTGGTGAGCAGAACCCATATTTATCATTTGTGTTCTGATACATATCCTGATTATAGGAATTAGTATTACCAATATACACCCTTTGTGGGTGCTCGCCCTGGGCCAGGCTTTGGGCTAAGCTCTGTTGCACATTATTTCAGGAGCTCTCCACAGAGTTTTTTAATCAGTTTCTACTAGCTTGCAGTTGAGAAAATGAGCTGAGAGGGGTTAGATAGGGAATAGGCTCAAAATGGTTGGGGCTGGAATTTGAATGCAGTGAGATTTCTGAACCCTCTCTGATAATGTTCTTTTTGAGGGAATCCACTCCTGGCCCCAAGATGTAACCTAATCACAGCAGCTTGTCCTCAACACTGGGCAGCTAGCTGGACTATGTGATAGGCTATCCGAGGAAATAAATGAGCCCATGCATGACTACTCAGAGGCAGACTGGACCACAGGTTTCAGGGACCCAATTTGGGGGTGGGGGGGGGGGAGTCTCTTACATTCAATGTGTCATGACATTTTAAAGTGTCCTTGGGAGGAGCCAGAGTAAGGGGAATTGCCAGGCAAACCGAATTGCACCGGATGTCTAGAAAGGTAGAGACAGGTGCCCGGGGAATGTAAAAAGCCAAGTGACAAGCTGAGGGACTAAGCGAGAACTCGTGACAGGACCAACAGGAAGAGAAGAGGTCCATGAGATCTGGGCCTTTGCTTTCTGTGCCGAGCCAACAGGGAGTGTCAGAGAAAGGTGTGTTTGTACCTTTCAAATAATGGAGATCAGGAAGCAGGGTAGAATTTTGCAAGCCCATAAACCACCTGCTTCTGGGCAAAATAAAATCCAGTCAGGCAGTTTCCTGTAAGGCACAGAGGTCAAAACCCTGTATCTCCTGAATATGCACCCACATCTTATGCTTTCATTTCCCCACCTACCCCCTGGTCTCCCACCTCTACAACTTGTTTGCCTCACATAAATACGAAAACCTTGGACCTCAGCTGTCCAGGCTGTGGCCTAACAGAGCTGCTAAACCAACTGAACAAGCCGGCTGTCTGGCGAGCAGAGGCTGCTACTCAACCATGTGGATGGGCCTTGTAGGAATTCTCATCTGAACTACCAGACCTTCCTATCAGCCAGGAAAAACAAAAACCCAGAACTCTGCGTTCTTTGTGATGTGGACAACCAAATCAAAATGTTGGAAAACAGGTTCTCAGGAGCGTGTGGGTGGATTGTGAGGTTGTGACCTTGGCTGAGAACACCCGAAGTGAGCTCAGCCGATTTATTACCCGTGGTGTATATTATCTGAGATGTTTGACCTTCATTGTCAACCTGACTGGATTTAAAATCACCATAGAAACATTCCTCTGGGCGTGCCCATGGGAGTCTCTCCAGAGAAACTTAACTGAGGACGGAAGACCTACCCAGAGGATGGGCAGAACCTCCCATGGGGTGGGGACCCAGACTGAGTAAAAGGAGAAAGGGAGCTGAGCATCAGCTTCCATCTCTCTCTCTGCTTCCTGATTGTAGATTAACAGCGGCATCAGGTTCCTGCGGCCACGCCTTCTCTGCCATGGTGGACTGTACCCTCACACTGTAAGCCAAAAGAAACCGGTTTTTCCACAAATTGCTTCTTGCTAGGTATTTGATTCTAGCAATGAAGAGAGAAATTAAAACTATTTCTATGATGTTTCCATGGTCATTTTGGTCTGTGTGATGTAGTCTAAAAGTCCTGGAATCAAACCAAGACTCCTCAAAATCCCTAGCCCAGACATCATAGGAGCCATGCGCTGCTTCCCCGTCTGTGCATGCTACCTCCAGGAGGGCTCCCCCTCAATGGGACAGATGGCGAGGGACAGGGCATTTGTGCTCTATGATAGCCTATTCCTGGCCTGCCTAGTAACTCACCTGGGTGCTGTCAGCTCTAGCAAGTGAGCTGGGCCACCCGGAAACCTCAGTCTCCCAAGTGTACACACTATACCTATCTATCTTCATTTTGTAAATCGCCGGTATTGTTTCAAACTTTCCCTTTAATTTTTGTTTTTGAGACAGCGTCTCTCTATGTAGACCAGGCTGTCCTCAAACTCATAGAGATCTGCCTCCCGAGTGCTGGAATTAAAGGTATGTGGCACTACACCTGCCCTTCCCTCTAAACCATGTTAGAATTAAATTGGCCAGAGGCAGAGAACCCTGCCCCAGGAACAGCAGCAAGAATTTAACCCAGGGTGGTGTTTCTGGCAGAAACAGGTTGTGGAATCTGTTTTCCAAAGCTCACCCTGAATGTGCCCAGTGCTCAGCATGCCTGACCGGAGTGCCCACTGTGTCTATGTAAGCAATGCCAAAAGGCCCAAGTGACCAAGTTAGGTCACAAGAAGCCTGCAGCCTCTGCCTTGTTTCTCTCAGAATGCTGGCTCGCTTGCTCTGGAGACATTCTGCTTTGACTCTGGCTGGCTGCCATGCCGTGAGATACTCACGTCACACGTCAAGGCTCTCCCAAACAGCCGGAGTTTTCACATGTGCTCCAAGTTCAGTGCAATGTACACTAAAGTTTGAGGAGTGAGTCTGGATCAATGGTTGCCCAATCCCCCCAGCACACACTGTAGCCCATCTCAGGAAGACAGAGGACGCCTTTGCTCACATGGCCAGCCTTTGGCTTGGTCACCTCACTTTTCAGGGTAGGTAGGATTTGATAATAAGAACAAACGGCGCATGCCTTTAATCCCAGCACTCAGGAGGAAGAGGCAGGCAGATCTCTGTGAGTTCAAGGCCAGCCTGGTCTACAGAGTGAGTTCCAGGACAGCCAAGGCTGTTAGAGAGACCCTGCCTCAAAAACAAAACAAAACAAACAAACAAACAAAAACAAAGGGTCCTGTGGGTAGTGGGTGCCTGATATTGTAGTCAGAAGTTTTCCTGCGTCCCTCCCACAGCCACTCAGTCCCAAGTAAACACACAGAAGCTTATATTACTTACAACCTGTATGGCCTACGGGTCAGGCTTCTTGTTAGCTAGCTCTAATTTAACTCAGCCCATTTCTGTTAATCTATATGTTGCCACATGGCCATGGTGTTACCTATCTGCTGGCATCTCGTTGCTCCTTCAGGCGTGCGGTGGGCTGGCATCTCTCCTTGGATTTCCCACCTGCCTCTAAGCTGCCTTGCCATAGGTCAAAGCAGCTTATTTATTAGCCAATAGGAGTAGCACATATTCATAGCATACAGAAAGACATCCCCCAGCATGGTATTTCTGCCTGTACAGGGTTGCTTCCTTCTTCCTCGTGTTATGATTGCTTTGCTCTTCCTGTAATAGTTACTTTGAACCTCCACAATCACAGTACCTGCATGGAACAACTTGAGGAAAAGTCTTGTCATTTCTTTTTTTCTTTTTTTTTTTTTTTTTTCTGGCTCACAGTTTTAGGGGGTCTTGGTGTGGTGTGGGAGGGAAAACATGACAAAGCCTTCATGTTCAAAGTGTGTGTCACAGGCTGTTCACATCACTGGTGACCAGGAAGGTAGAGGGCAAGGGTTGAGTAAAACCTTCAAAGACCCACCCTCAGTGGCTTACTTATGCCAACTAGACCCAACCTCCCAAAGTTTCACAACACCCAGCAAAACAGCACCAGCTGCTAGGAAACAAGTGTTCAAAACAAGAACCTGTCTGGGGCACTGCAGAGTCAAACCATGGCCTCCCTGATTCCACATGCCCGTGGTGGAGTTGAATACAAATGTTCTTTCCCACAGCTCTGGTAGGACACATGAGTCAGCCTGAATCTTCCAAGTACCACTTTCCTCTGGGAGTAAGAGGCCCTGACCCAAGAGAGTCAGAGTTTTTTCTGGAACTGTCAGACCCAGTTGAGAAAAGATTCTTCATGAGGCAGTTGACCTGGCACTCTGTTCCCTGGAGCTGGTAACCAGCTAGGGACAAAGCTTTCAATTAATTGCAAGAATGTCAATGAATTCCTTTGAAATTTAAGCTGCAGGAATTTGCTTCCTGTCAGTGGCCAACCAGAGCCCTGGCTAGTAAGAGTAAATCTGATAGGATTATACATACATCCGCTATAGTAATCAAGGATTGATGGATTCCTATGTAAGCTGAAATTCAGCCGCAGTTGCAGATTTGTTATTGGAAAAGAACTAAGCCCAAAGCTGCCGGTGGAGCGTGCATCCCTACACATGCCCGTGCTACTGGACCACTGGAGTCTGACCCAAAAGGTGCAAAAAGAGTCTTTGGGGGCTAGGAGCCCAGGGAAGCCTTTGTTTCCTCTTCCCACCCTCTCTGTCTGAAATGCAGAAGCCACCCCAGGAGTGCAGCAGGCAGCCTGAGAGCTTGAGGGTCAAACCTCCTGCTGGAGGTGCAGGTGCTGATGAAGAAAGACAGAAACAGCCTACTGCCGCCTGCTGCTGCTGCTGCTGCTGCTGCTGCTGCTGGAAGCTGTTGCACTGGCCAAGGTGGCCTTTCTTCCATATGCCTTTCTCTGCAATGGAGTAAAACTAACCCGATCTGGTTATTGCATGTAGCCAGATATGACTCTAAGTTAGACAATGCCCTTCGCCCATTACATTCAAAGTTCTCGGAATTTTGGATCAGGTGGATAATATTTGGAGACTCGCTGCTATGGACCAATCAGGTCGGGCTGCTATGCCAGACTTGGCTCTGTGGATCCATTCCCTACCTCTGTTGTAGCAAACTGTACATTCAGTGGCTTTGGATGACAGATTTATTATTTGGCACAAGTCTAGATCTTAGAAGTCCTCAAACCAAGGTGTCAGCAGAGCTACTTTCCTCGTAGAGGATTTGGGGACATCCATTTTGTCTTTTGAAGCTTCCAGGGGCCTCCTGTTTCCCTTGGTCCATGCCGCCTTCTTATTCAAGGTTGGTACTGCAGCACACACACCCCCATTGCTCTTGGCATATCTCCTCTGCTTCTCACTCCCCTGTGTCTTACTTCCTTTAATGATAACATTTGTGATTATGTTGGGCCCACGGGATAAGTCAGGCTAATCTCCCCACACTGTCATGGGTATAATCACATCTGCAAAAGCCCTCTTTTGGCATATAAGCTAATGTGCTTGCAGGTTCTGGGTATCAAGATGTAGAAATTTCAAGGGGTCATTGGGTTTCTCC
>CABHPP010128134.1:2961-34895 GCA_902168425.1 Peromyscus attwateri
CCCCCCCCCCCCCCCCCCCCCGCCCAGCCGCCTGGGCTGTGGAGATTTTTTTTTAAATGAGCTGCTCCTCTTAGTCAGCACAAAGGCCTCCATTCTGTTCAATGGACACCTTCTCTTCTCCCTACAGTCAACATTTCTTTAGACTTAATCCTTTAAAACCCCCTTAAACAACCCCAAAGCAATAAAGAGATAGTTCTTGGTTACATTGCTCCTCTTCGCTTTGTTCTTCCTAAACCCGTTCTCAGATTGCAGGCCAGAAGGTCTTTGTGGGACTGTTGACTCATCTCCTTCGCCCTAATGAGATCACCGACACCCTCCACAGAGTGGCTGGCTGCTCGGGGCTGGGTATTGGGTAACAGAGCCGGCTAGCTGAGGGCTGAGCTTCCTGGAGAGGAGGGGAAGGGGAGGGAGGGAGGAGGGCCTCCTGGGCCTGGGACTTTGCAACATCAGTGACCCCCAGGGGCCCCAAAGCAGGATATTTGGATGCTTCAGGAAGGCTTATCCCAAGTGACCCGATCTCTTCCGCTCTCCCCCTACACCCCGCCAAACACCGACACCGGTGATGGGGTCTCCCATCCCATTCCCTGGGGGCTCGCATTACAGCTTCGGGAGGAAGAAGCTTCCTCATTAAATCATTAACTTTGATTCTGTCTCTTAGTACAGAGGTGTTTGACCGATATTAACCAGAACAGATACGTTTTGATGAAGAAAATAAAGCTTTGGACCATAGCTGAGGGGAGACGAGTCTTAGTTGGAAGAAGGAATAGAAAATACAGGTGCAGCTTGTCGGAGCCCGGAGCCCGGGACAAGGCACCTGCAATGAGGAGAGGACTGGGTTAAAGTGCACAGCCTGGGAGATTCTTGGAGTCTCAGCAGTAAAATGAAGACTGTAGAATGTCGTTAGGCCGGGGGATTGGGAGGTACAGACCGCTACCAAAGGAATGAAGCCGGTGGATGCTTTGACTGTGAGGCCGGATAATGAGGCAGCCTGTGATGTATCCCTGCATGGGTGCTGTGTGCACAGTTACCTAACCATAAGTGCAGAGATCAGGAGCCTGGGTCCACTTTCTATTTCTTCCTGACTCTGGATGCGATGTGACCGGCTGCTCCCTGCTGCCGCGGCCACCAAGCCTTCCCCTCCCTTTTAAACAGTGAACCAAAATAATCCTTCCTCTTAAAAATTGCATTTTTATTTGTTTGCTTTTGTGCGTGCCCTTATGCCATTCCTGCACAGAGGTCAGAGGACAACTCTAGGGAGTTAGTTTTCCTTCCACAGTGTGGGAACCCAGGATGAACTCCGTTATCTGAGTTACCAACAAGATGGCTTAGTTACCTGCTGGCCGTCTTGTCGGGGCTCTTCCTTCCTTCTTTCTTAAACTGCTTTTATTTTACGTGTCTGTATGAATGGTTGCACATATCATGTACATGCCCACTGCCTTCAGAGGCCAGAAGATGGTGTCAGATTCCCTGGAAGTGGAGTTACAGACGGTTGGGAGATGTCATGTGAGTACTGGGAACCAAATCTAGGTCCTCTGCAAGAATAGCAAGGCTTTTAACAACTGAGCGTTTCTCCAGCCCACTAAAATTAGAGTATCTGAGAGTCTACCCTTCCTGGCTGCTTTCTTGTCCCATTTCACTGTCTGAATCCTACCTGATGCGCCATCACCAACAAAGTACACCACGGGTCTTGAGTCTTGGTCTTAGGGTCCATTTCTAGGGGCACACAAACTGAGGCAGAAGCAAAGAACACTGCCTGTAATCCTTGGGATTGAAAGTATACTCTGCAATCCAGCAGGATCGTATAGCACCTTCGAGATCCGTCAAAAAGCTGAGCCCCCGGGTCCATCACAAACCCCTTGAACTATCATTCCCATTTGAACAGCATCTCTGCGTTCCTGTGAGCCTGTCAGGTGAGGAGGCAGCTGTCTGTCATATACCCACCCCTCCACACTTGCTGGAGACTTACTGCATGGCCAGCTACAGGGCACATTTTGTATGATTGAGAAGAATGTATATTCTCTAGTAGTTTAGTATAGACTTCCATATATGTCCTTTAGTTCAAGCTTGTTAATTATATAGTTCAAAACTTTTGTATTGTTGCTTGTTTGTTTGACCTTCTGTTACTAAGAGTTATCTGTTGAAACTTTTCAAAATGACAGCGAAACCTTCAATGTCTTCCTAGAATTCTGTTTTCATTATATTTAAATGTAACAAATGCATATGTGTACAGAGAGAGAGAGAGAGAGAGAGAGAGAGAGAGAGAGAGAGAGAGAGAGAGAGAAGAAAGATGGCTTAGCAGTTAAGAGAAGACTCTGGACCCAAGTTCACTTCCCATCATTCACATAGGGCAGTTTATAACCATCTCTAATTCCAGCTCCTGGAGCTCCAACACCTTTTTCAGGCTTCTTCAAACACCTAAATGCAAGTGACATGTATATGCACATGAACAAAAATAAATCTTTAAACATTTATACACATACACATATAATTTAGAATTTTTTCTTTTCTTTCTTTCCTTCCTTCCTTCTTTCTTCCTTTCTTTCTTTCTTTTTTTTTTCAATTACTGAGAATGGAAACAAGGCCTTGGATATGCTGTGCAGTTTCCTACCACTGAGCCACAGCCTCAGTCCCTACTGTATATATTTTTGAAGCTATGTTATTAAGTGTTCATTATTATACTATTTTGTATTTTTATTGAATTAATCCCTTTAATCATATTTTTTGACAATCTCTACTTTTATGTCTTAAATAATTTTGTGAATGTTAATATATGTAAATATATTAGCTCTCATTAGGCTAGGATTTGCCTGGTATCTTCTCCCTTTTCTTTCAGTTTGTGTGGTTTTTGTTTGTTTGTTTGTTTTGTTTGTTTGTTTGTTTGTTTGTTTGTTTTCCGAGACAGAGTTTCTCTGTGTAGTTTTGGTGCCTGTCCTGGATCTCACTCTGTAGACCTGGCTGGCCTCGAACTCACAGAGATCTGCCTGGCTCTGCCTCCCAAGTGCTGGGATTAAAGGCGGGCGCCACTGCCGCCGGGCTTGTTTTTTTTTTTTTTTTTAATGTATTCTCTTTTTTTAAGATTTATTTTTGTTTTATGTGCATTGGTGTCTTGCCTGCATGTGTGTTTGTGTGAGGGTGTTGGATCCCCTGTAACTGGAGTTACAAACAATTATGAACTGCTATGTGGGTGCTAGGAATTGAACCCAGGTCCTCTGGAAGAGCAGCCAATGCTCTTAGCTGCTGAGCCATCTCTCCAGCCCTGTTTGTTTGTATTTGAGACAGGGTCTCACTATGTAGCTCTGGCTGTCCTAGAACTCACTATGTAGACCCGGCTGGCCTCGAATTCATGGATATCTGCCTGCCTCTGCCTCCCAAGTGTTGGGACTAAAGGTGTGCTCTACCACACCCAGCCTCATTTTTTTTTTAAAGCTTGATATTTGAATCATAGTGAGTTACTTTTTGTTGCTATGACAAAAACTTGAGAATACACCTTATCCACACCTCCAGCTTACTGGTGTATTCATTTCTTTTCTTCATTTTCCTTTTCTCAATCTTCTTATCTAATCAGAATAAATTATTTAATCTGCGTTTCCACTTTCTCAAAGGTAAGGGAGATGAGAGAAATTACCACGATCGTCTCTAGTTTGTTATACATGTGAAACCTAAAGTTTCCCAATCACAATCCTTGATAATTCAGCTTTGTGGGAAAAGAGAGGCCAGTTAAGCTGTGCGTTTGCCAATGCCAGAGTTAATGAAAGCTGAAGTTTATATTTAATAACTGTATATTATTTTTATTTATGTGTGTGTACCATGTATGTGGGGTGTCAAGGAGGGTGCCCAGAAGAGGGCATCAGATTCCCTGGAGACCAGAGTTACAGGAAGTTTCCAGCTGCCCGGTGTGGATGCTGGGAATTGAATTCAAATCCTCCGCAAGAGCCGCAAGCTTTCATAGCCATTGAGTCGTGTCTCTGGCCCAACAATCATACCTTTCTCTTTCTTTTTTCATTAAACCAAATAACTACAAATTTTATAAGCTAATCTTTCTGTTAAAGAATACAGTTTTGTAGCTAGAATTTAAACTGGGAGAAAAGAAATGCACTCTCAAAAAAAAAACCAAAAAACAAAAAAACAGACCAAAACCACAGAAGTACTTCGGTCAACACAGAAATATGGAAATGTGTTTAAAAAGGACAGTTCCTGCCCACTACAAGTGACTTACAACAGCAGGACACAGGGACTTGGAAGCTGTGAGGGTGATCTTGATCGGATTAAGAATCACCATGGAGTTGGGTGGTCCCAGCGTTCGGGAGGCAGAGGCAGGCTGATCTCTGAGTTCAAGACCAGCCTGGACTATAGAGGGAGTTCCAGGACAGCCAGGGCTGCACAGAGAAACCCTGTCTCAAACAAACAATAACGCATCACCATGGAAACACATCTCTGGTTGTGCCTACGAGGGGTATTCCAGAAAGATTTAACAGAGTGGAGGAGACCCATCCTGAATGAGGGTGACATCATCCCATGCGCTGAGGTTTGGATAAGGAGAGAGCCAACTGAGCAGAGTACTCAACTCTGGGCTTCCTGGCTACAGATGCAAAGGGGCAGGCCACCTCAAGTTCTTGCAGGCATGCTTTCTTTCCAGGACGGACTGTACCCTGGAACTGTGAGAAGAAACCCTTCTTTCCCTGCATTTCTTGTGCCAGGCATCCTATAACAGCACTGAGGAAATTAACTACTCAGTGGCCCGCGGTCTGATTTCCTTGTGAATCCCAGGGACAGGCAAGAAATGCATGTGACTGTTCCATGTGGCACCAGACATTTATTTCTAGGTGACTTCCACCAGATTCTTCAGTGTTATTCCATAGCTGCTCCACGGTCCGGGGTAAGAATCGATGTGTGCACCTGGAGAGCACGGGAGAGATTATGTTCCCGCCCATGTGAGAGAGGTCGGGGGGGGGGCAGCAAGCGGACCTGTCACCAAGCATCTTTTCCTCTTACTGTAAAGTAATCAAAACAAATAGCATCCTAAGGTCTCTGCCTGGGAGTGGGGCTGCTGTTTACAGGTAAACAGAGACCTGCTGCCTGCTAGATCTGAGTAACAGGATTCAGTCAGAGACTGAAAACACAATTGTGTTTACAGAAATGCCAATGTCAGGTCGGCTGCTGAAGGCCAAGGTCATGTTTACTGCAAGCAGGGATGTCTGGCGCTGCCACACAGACTGCTAGGGAGGAATGCTGAGGAGGCAGAGGGTGGCAGCAGCTGTGGGTCTGCAGTTGCTTAGGTGGATAGCCTCCAATCCCAAACTACACAGTTGAGGATTGCCAAAGCATGATGGCGCAGGCACCATATGGCGGTGCACCATATGAAGAGCTTTATAGCTCCATGGGGTCTGAGATGGGCCAGTTGGTCCTGTGACATGGCTCTGTTTTGTTTCTTTTGTTGTTGTTGTTTTTGTTTTTGTTTTGTTTTGTTTTGTTTTCCTTTCTATTTTTGAGACAAATTTTCTCTGTGTAGCCCCGGCTGTCCTGGAACTCACTCTGTAGACCAGGCTGGCTTCCAACTCAGAGATCCACCTGCCTCTGCCTCCCAAGTACTGGGATTAAAGGCGTGCGCCACCACCATTGGATCTGATTTTTGAACCCCAAAGTTTTGCTTTGGGTAAAGGAGGGAGATTCTTCTTCAAAAATTAGAACATAATAGCAGGAGGTTGCAAAATTCCAAAGTGTCTGCCTTTCAGTGTGCATTCCTGGAACTGCTGTAAGATAGTCATGAGGTCAGGCACTGCCCGCTTGGCAGGCCAGTCCCCCTAGAAAGCAGCACGGTGTGGTAGTTACAAGTGCCCACTATGGTTCAAGGCCTGAGACATCCTGACTCCCCACAGCAATTAGTGAAGCTCATCTCGCTTGAGTTTCCAAATAAACCGCTAAATTTTTTTTTAATTCTTCAGCTCTTAGGATTAGCAGAAAAATTCATAGGAGAAAAGAAGAAGAAGAGAAAATTTCCATGGTCCCTGGTGGACATGTGTTAAACACTCCATAAATGGTAGCTGGTGTTATTGCAGAGAGGCTTTGGGGGAAAGGGCTAGCCTTCAAGAAAATTAGTAGCCTGGTGTGATGGCACACATCTTTAATCCCAGCACTCGGGAGGCAGAGACAGGTGGATCCCCAAATTCAAGGCCAGCCTGATCTACAGAGGGTGTTCTAGGACAGCCAGGGCTACACAGAGAAACCCTGTCTCAAAATCCCACCCCACCCACTAAAAAAAGGAAATTAGTGATTCATCAGACATTAGAGCATCTCACAAAAACAGTCAGATTATCTTTGCTCTGGCATCTTAGCTGTAGGGGCCACACAAGCGTGCTGCGTGGAGGAGGTAGGGAAGTAGGGTGGCTCTCTATTCCTGACTCACTTGGGATCCTTCCAGTTTTAACACTGGCAGACTCCTCATTCCTGGGCATATCCACATGGCTGGTCACTCCAGAAGCCAAACAGAAATTGATTTGGGAGTAATTTCCAGTGCAGAGCCTTCTGGAGTGTTGACTCCTGACTGGCCCACTGTGTTTTACAGCCCAGCCTTCTGGGAGAAGGGGCCTAACAAGGGCAATTGTCTCCCCTTTGTCCTCATTAATGACTTCAATCAAAGCCAGGGTTCTCTGGCAGGGCAGCTTCTACCCAGCATGCCCACAAAGCCCTTCCCCACTGCGCCCAGTCATCAAGCAGATTTGTGTGGGTGGCTGGCACAGGGTTTTCCAGGCATCTGTGCAGAATGTCCAGGTGATGCAGCTGAGACTGTCTACAGATGCTCAGTGGCCCTCTGGGACAGATGGCTAGGATAACGTCGAGTCTCTCCTGCTCTTCAGCCACAGGATGGATTGAAACCCACTCTAAGGCTTGCATCTGGACCCAGTCCTTGGGTCTTGGAAAGACTGGAATTAGCTAATTTAATGAACTAGCCTCGTGTATTCAGGTCAAAGGAAGCAACCTATACTCTTTTTTTTTATTTGGTTTTTTTTCCAGACAGGGTTTCTCCATGTAGCTTTGCGCCTTTCCTGGAACTCACTTGGTAGCCCAGGCTGGCCTCGAACTCACAGAGATCCGCCTGGCTCTGCCTCCCGAGTGCTGGGATTAAAGGCGTGCACCACCACCGCCCGGCGCAACCTATACTCTTGTATTGTTGTTAGACCTTTGGTGTCACATGCAGCCTGTCCTGATCTGCAAGAGCTATGGATCAACATCCCTGGAGCCTTGTAATCTTCCCAGTGACCTCCATGGAACTCCAGGCAAGAGTGAAGATGCTGGTCAATATCTATTAGCCTGTACATATTCTATTAGTCTGCTTTATCTTAACTAGGACCAAACGTTTGAGGAACAACTTCATGAATTCAGATTCAGCTCACAGCTTCGGAGGGTTCAGTAGAGGGTTGTTTGACTCCATGAGCTTGGGAGCCTATGGCAGAGACATTTTTTCACCTGTGGAGGACAGGAAGAAGACAATAAGCCAGGACTGTCCCAGGGCTTGAAGTTCCCACAGCCCCACTTCCTCCAACTAGGTCCCACCTCCTGTAGGTCCCATAACCTCCCCAAATAGAGCCAGTGCCTAGGGGTCAAATGTTTAACACACGGGCCTGTGGAGACGTTTCATATTCAAGCCACCCCACAAAGATTAACTGAAAAAGTGTGGTTTCAGAGTACAACACTCAGGGTCCAGTGAGATGGCTCAGTGTAAAGATGCTTGCCTTTTAAAAAAAAGTTTTTAATCTATTTAGATTTATTTTAAGCACGCATGTATGTCTGTACACCACATTTGTGCTTGATGCCCATGGAGGTCAGATGAGGGTATTGGAGCTCCTGGAACTGGAGTTATGGAAGGTTGAACTGCCATGTGGGTGCTGGGAATGGAACCTGGGTCCTCTGCAAGAACAACCAATGTTCTTAACTGCTGAGCCATCTTCGCCAGCCCTTGCCCTGAAGCCTAATGATCATAGTTCAATCTCCGCACCCCACAAAGTGAAAAGCAAAACTACCTCATGTAAATTGTTCATAAAATGTCCACACACATGCATTGGTATGACTGTGTGAACACACACACATATCAAATAAATAAATGAAAAAGTTACATTACTAAGGCTCAGATGTGGCTGGGTTAGTAGAGTGCTTGCTTGGCATTCATTTGATCTCCACACTGTATAAACCAGGCAGAGGAAACTGTAATCCCAGCATGTGGGAGGTGGAGGCAGGAGGATCACTGTAAGTTTAAGGCCAATCTGATCTACACAGTGAGTTCCAGTTCTGCCCCACCAGGATACATAGACTGTCTCAGAAAACAAACCAAAAGACATTGTAACCCTTAATTTCAGCTTAGTGACTCCTAAGAGCGAGTTCTGTATTTCCTGTGGTTCAACCATCATCAAGTAAACACTGTGAATGAAAGAAGAATGAATGGGGGCTGGAGAGATGGCTCCGTGGGGAAAAGACTTTCCTGCTTCTGCACACAGCCCAGGTTTGGTTCCGATCACACACACAGGTGGCTAACAACTGCCTATAACTTCAGTTTCAAGAGATCAGGCATGCTCTGGCCTCCTCAGGTACCTGCACACACATTGTGCACATAAACTTATGCAGGTGTGGGTGTGCATGTGCACATGTGCGCGCACGCACACACACACACACACACACACACACACACACACACAATGAATAAACATGACACCTGCTCTCAGCTCCTCATCTGGTCCTTTGAGCCTTTCTGCAAAGCATTCCTTTCTATTTTTGTTTTTGCTTTTGTTTCTGTGTTTGAGATAGGGTCTTGCTATATAGCCTGGCTCACTATGTAAACTAGTATCACCTCAAGTTTGGTGAGATCCCTCTTGCCTCTGCCTCAGCTGGGTGCCTTCTTGTTTTTGTTTTGGTGAGAAAGTCTCATCCAGCCATGGCAGGCCTTAACACATGATCCTCTGGCTTCTGCCTCTGAGTGTTGCAGTTATAGGCTGGCATTATATAGCCCAGCACGGGTCTCAGTTTCTGTCTGAAAAACTGTATAATAATTGTCTTTTGAGATGGTTGTAGTGTCTATGCTACATGAGGTAACAGGTGAAGTTACGGGCACATAGTAAAGTTCAATACTGGTAACAGAGCCAGGTGGATTAAGAGTTTGATGCCAACGTTGTCTACATAGTGAGACCCTGTCTCCAAGAAGCTGAATGAATGAATGAGTGAGTGAGTGAATGAATGAATAACACAGAATAAATGATAAGTAAAATGGACTAATCTTAACATTACCTGGCTTTATCTGGGCAGCAAGTGAGTGGAGGAACCAGAATTCAGAGAGCGTTCAGAACTACTGCTTTCCCAAGATCTGCCAACAGAGGGCAGCATTATAAACCAGGCAGCTCTGAGTGCCGATTTTACCTCTGCAGCCTGTAAAGCTGTGCAACATTAGGAAGGTGACTTCACTTCTCTGAGCTTCAGTATTTCTTCTGTAAACTAATGTAGAATAAAACAAGGTACTCAAAAGAAGAGGCTACCCCTGTCGTCAGGACCGAGAAGACGGTCTAATTTCTACTCGTCTCTTCTTAAAGATGCACCGCATCGGGCCAACACTGATCTGAGTCAGGAGTCCTGGGCTCCTGCACCACTTCGGCCTGTTATATTACTACTATGTTATGTTACTCTGTTGTGTAACTCCAGGAAAGCTTTGTCCTCTCCAGATTCTTCTCTGGAAGTCTTTGTCTAGATTGACATTTAGAATTACCAATGGCAGGGCAGAGCAGCTTTTAAACCCCCAAATAAGGCTGGAGTGTATCTGTGAATAGTGAATACCAAAATCAAGATAGCAAATGACGGGATGGGGTGCAATCCAGTTGGCAGTGGGCTTCCCAGCATGTGAAGCCCTGGGTTCAATGGGTGTGCCGGCACAAGGCTGTAATCTCAGCACTGGGGAGGTAGAGGCAGGAGGATGAGAAGTTTGAGGTCAGCCTTGGCTATATAGTGAGCTCAAGGTCAGCATGGGCTACATGAGACCCTGTCTCAACAACAACAACAGCAGCAGCAATAACAAAAACCTCCCAAAGGCAGCAAATACAACTGGAGAAGAGAAGTCGAGAGGACCAAGAGTTCAAGGCCAGGCTGAGCTGCACAGTGAATCTCTGTCTCAAAACTTGCAATAGACATTTGGACTGAAGTGAAAATTCAAAGTTAACTTACAAAAAAAAAATAAAGTAAAATCACTATTACCTCTCAAGAGCAGCAATAACTAATCAGAAAAATAGTAAATAGTAAAAATAAGGTATTTGCAACAGCAACAAACAAGTGAAAAGATACCATCCTACTCGGCTTTCTGTTGTTATGACAGAGACCATGGCTGGGATGGCTATTGTTGGTTGTCAACTTGACCACATCTGGAATTAACTTAAACCCAAATGGCTGGGCATACATGTGAGGGATTTTTTTTCTTAATTAAATCATTAAAAGTGGGAAGACACATTTCTAATCTGGATCTTTGAGGTGGAAGAGCCATCTTTTAGCTGGGCCACACCATCTGGTGGTAGTCTATATAAGGACATGGAAGAAGGAAGCCCTTTCTCTTTGCCTGCTTGCCCTCACTCTCGATGGCAAGTCTATTCTTTCCCTGAAAGCCTACTTCCTTGGGATTCCCAAATATACTGAAGACCAGTGAGACATCCAGCTTTGTGGACTGAACAACGACTGGATTCTTGGACCTTCTGTTGGTAGACAGCCATTGTTGGACTCGTTGGACCACAGCCTGTAAGCCATTCTAATAAATCCCATATATATAGAAATATATATATCATCTATCTATCTATCTATCTATCTATCTATCTATCTAATCTATCTATTTACCTATCTGTAGAAATATATACATAAATTTCTGTAAGTTCTGTTCCTCTAGAGAACCCTGACTAATACTAGGACCAAAAGCAACCTGGGGAGGAAAGGGATTATTTAGCTTACACATCCCAATCACTGTCCATCATTGAGAGAAGCCAAGGCAGGAACTCAGGCAGAGCAGGAACCTGAAAGCAGGAACTGAGGCAGGGACCATGGCGGAACACTGCTTTACTGGCTGGCTCTTGTTTCTTTAACACAATCCAGTACCACTTGTTCAGGGTGGCACTGCCCAGCAGAGGGCTGGGGCTTCCCATATCAATCAATCAAGAGAATGCCCCACAGATGTGCCCAGAGGCCAATCTGATGGAGGCATTTTCTCAGTGGAGGTTTCCTCTTTTAGATGATCTGAGCTTGTATCAAGTTGACAAAAAACTAACTAGCACAGATATGGAAAACGAGGATTGCTGATCAAGGACAGAGGAAAACAATCCTGATTATGGAAAATCATTCCATGCTCTCAGAGTAGTTTACTCCGCACTGTAATGATGTAATGTAATGAACCCAACAGTTCACGTACATATTCAATGTAATCCCAACCAAATACAAACTGAGACAGTACTAGCCCACTAGCAGGCAGGTTCAATTTGAAGACTATTAAACTGGGTGTGATGGTGCACACCTTCAATCCTGGCACTTGGGAGGCAAAGGTAGGCAGATATGCTGTGAGTTTGAGGCTGGCCATGGCAACATGGTGAGACTGTCTCAATTAAAAAAAAAAAAGAAATGGGGTCCGTCGTATTTGTCAATGTTAAAGTATTCTACACAGCTTAGTAGTGAAAACACAGGCAGTGTGCTGCCTTTTTTTGTCCTGGCCAGAGGAATCTTCAGCAGAGACCCTAGAAGGGGGAATGGCAAATGAAAGGGACAAGAGACACAAAGAATTGACAGCAAGACAGTATTCTGATGAAGCTGTAAAATTTTATTTTTCTCATGTGGGTTTTATAGTAAGCATACCAGGAAACTTTCTTTGGGAAAAGATCAGGGGACTGTTGAGTTGCCAAGCAACCCAACCAAGCAACCTAAGCACAAAACATTGTTACTAATGGTCACTGTAGCAGAAAGATAAGGAAATGTTAAATTATTTTCTAATAACTCAGGACTTGTCCAGGCATGTCAAAAGTTTCTGGTTAGTGGCTCAATACTGGACAACAGAGACTTAACTCAGGCAGGCAATATGGCATGGCTCTTAAAATTATCCTTGGCATTTTTTAATGTCAACTTGACATAGGCTAGACTCAGCCGTGTGAGAGGAGGAAACCCTTCTGAGAGAATGCCTCTCTTGGATCAGCCTGCAGACAAACCTGTAGGGCATTTCTTAATTAGTGATTGTTAGGGGAAAGCCCTGCCCATTGTGGGTGAGGCCACCCCTGGGCTGGTGGCCCTGGATTCTATAAAAAAAAGCAGGCTGAGCAAACCATGGGGAGCAAGCCAGTAGGCGGCACCCTTCCATGGTCTCTGCATCAGCTCTTGCCTCCAGGTTCCTGCCCTGTTTGAGTTCCTGCCCTCACTGCTTTTGATGATGAACTGCTATATGGAACTGTGAGTGAAATAAACTCACAGTTTATTTCCAGTAATACTCCAACAATACTCCCCAAGTTGCTTTTGGGTCATGGTGTTTCATCATGGCAATATTAATGCTAACTATGACAGATGGGGAAAGGAACAGAGTGGACTGAGGGTCTCTAGGGACAGTCCTAGACAAACAGCCTAAGTATGTATAGGGACTTAGTGAATAAGAAAGTGGGATTACTCACAAGATTAAAAAATGGCTTAATTTAAGGGAATAGAACAAAATCCAGAATTCAGACATAAAACAAGATTCCAGATTGATTGAACATTGGAATGTGGATGTCAAGAGTGTTTGTAACAGAAAATTGGGGCTAGACTGTTCAAAATTGAGGGATGAGCTCAGGCAAGTGCTCTACAACTGAGCCATCCCCTCTGGGTCTCTTTTT
Organism: Peromyscus attwateri; assembly: GCA_902168425.1. Lineage (NCBI taxonomy): Eukaryota > Metazoa > Chordata > Mammalia > Rodentia > Cricetidae > Peromyscus > Peromyscus attwateri. Next base: position 15,819 of record CABHPP010128134.1, read on the forward strand.
TTTTGACAGCTTCACTGTGTTGCCCTGTCTGGGTTCAGACTTTTGCTCCTGCTGCCTCAGCCTCCTGGGTAGCTGAGATTGCAGGCATGCGTGTGAGTGCACCTGCTGAAGGAAGATTTTTTTTTAAAATGCTTTATTTATTTATTATTACTACTTTATGTGTATGGGTATTTTGTTTGCACGTACATCTGTGTACCACATGCATACCCGGTGCCCACAGAGGTCAGAAGAGGCTGTTGGAGCTCCTAGAACTGGAGTTTCAGACAGTTGTGAACTGCCACGTGGGTGCTGGGAATCAAACGTTGATCCCCTGGAAAAGCAGCCAGTGCACTTCACTTCTGAGCATCGCTCCAGCCCTGAAAGATGGTTTAAAAACATGAATCCCCCAAACACAATCAGTCAAAAAGTAAAGCCAAGCCAGTGGCCCTTGTGTGATTAATCACGGTTAACCTTGATGGCCAATTTGATAGGATCTGGAGTCACCTAGGTGACAAGCCTCTGGGCATGCTTGTGAGGAATCATCTAGATCAGGTTAATTGAGGTGGAAGCACACATGCACGGTTCTAGACTGAATAAAAAGGAGTGTGTGAGTCGAGCTCGAGCATCCAGCCCCCACTGCTTCCTGACTGGAGATGAATGTGATCAGCTGCCTCAGGCTCCGGGCTCCATCGTTTCCTGTCATGAGTAACTGTACCCTAACACTGGAAGCAGAAACAAACCCTTCCTTCCTCTCTTAAGTTTAGTTTCTCAGGGTATCTTATGCAGCATCAGGAAAAGTAACTAATATAACCACCGCAAAAACCCTTTGATAAACCTGATTATATAAAAGTTGAGAGCTTTGTGTTTGGCAAAGAAAACCAGGGACACAATGACCAGTCATAGATTGGGCAAATATATTTTCAAATATCTAAGGAGTGAGAAATTACTGTCTAGAGTACGTAAGGAGCTCTGTAAACCAACGAACGTAAAAATACAGGAACTGTCGGGCAGTGGTGGCACGCGCCTTTAATCCCAGCATTCATCTGGCAGAAACAGGAGGATCTCTGAGTTCAAGGCCAGCCTGGTCTACAGAGTGAGTTTCAGGACAGCCAGGGCTACACACAGAAACTCTGTCTCAAAAAAAAAAAAAAAAAAAAAGAAAGAAAAGAAAAGAAAATACAGGGACTACAGCAATGACCATGTGATGGCCATGAACAGGTAGGAAGAGGACACAGCAGAAGGCACAAGGGTGAATAAACTAATGACAACCATAGAAATACAAATTAACAGGATGACAAAGAACATCTTTTAATACTTTATTTTATTTTATGTGTATGGTGTTTGCCTGCATGCATGTCTGTGCCCCACATGCCTGCCTCGTGCCTGCAGAGGCCAGCAGAGGGCATCAGATCCCCTGCAACTGGAGTTACAGATGGTTGTGAGCAGCCATGTGGATGCTGGGAATTGAACCCAGGTTTTCTAGAAAAGCAGCCGGTGCTCTTAACCACTGAGCCATCTCTCCAGGTCCAGAAAACACTCTTTTGATGCTACACTAACAAAAATTAAATATCTGGATAATAACCAGGTACGGCTGAGGGAGTGTGGATTTAGAAATTGTCAAATGCAACTAGTGGGGACGGAACTGAAGGCCTAAGAGTCTGGTGTTTACGACCTAGAAACTGTCCCACCTACATAGGGGGTTGCTTGTGAGCTCTGAGAGTTGGAAACAATCAGGTATTCATAACCAGGGGACTAAACTGGTGACACGTGTCAGATACATCTGTAACAGTCGGAACAGTAGTAGTCTAGACATACATGGCTCAAGATGGCTATATCTTGTCATGCTGAGAAAATGTAAACAGATCAAAATATGTATAATTGGAAAGCATTTATCCAAATGTAGATATTATTCAAGGGCAGATATAAAAAAGGATGTGCACCTAACATATCCGAATAGTTGCATGTGGAGAAAGAATACAATTGACCAATGAAAAGTACATGAAAAGGAATGAATGGATGCAGGGTTAGGTATATGAATAGAAGATGAGTAGGTGGATGGAAGAAGGAAGGATAGAAGAATGGATGGATGGACTGACAGATGGAGGGATGGATGGGTAGGTAGGTGGATGGGTACCTGGGTGGTGGGTGAATGAAAGAAAGGATGGAAGAATGGATGGATGGACAGACTGACAGATGGAGGGATGGATGAGTAGGTAGATGGATGGGTACCTGGGTGTTGGGTGAATGAAAGGAAGGATGGAAGAATGGATGGACAGACTGACAGATGGAGGGATGGATGGGTAGGTAGGAGGATGGGTACCTGGGTGGTGGGTGAATGAAAGGAAGGATGAAAGAATGGATGGGTGGATTCACGCATGCATGCATGATTGTGTAGACAGATAAGTGGGTAGATGGAAGGATGGAAGGATGGGTGGATGGATTTCTCACAAGTCTGGAAATCAGACAATATGTAGGAGTTAGTTCTCGCCTTCCACCATGTGGGTCCTGGGGTTTGAACTCAGGCTGTTAGGCTTGGCAGCCAGCACTTTCACCTGCTGAATCATCTTGTATTTACTCCCCCCCCCCACAGCCTCCGCCCCCAAGGGAGAGCATGAAGGCAATCCTCCATTACCACAAATTTTACAGTCAAGTTTCTTGCGTTTGGGGAGATCACATTCAGAGTGCAATGGATAAGTTTCACCCTGGGAAAACCAGCTTTGTGTTCATGGTATATACCTGCCAGGTAAGTTTTGTATTTGCCTCTTCAAGAGATTTTTATATAAAGCCCTGAAAATATTTATTGAGCCCTATTCATACCAGACAACATTTTAGACACCTAAGATAAACCATGAACAAAACAAAGATTCCACGCTTAAGGTGTTAATTTTCAAAAGAGCAACAGTAGATACAACCGACATGTCAATTGTACAGTACTACAGGTCATAACTATTCAGAAAAGAAAAGTCAAACAAGGCAAGAGGATTCAGGCAGTTGTGGGGTGGTGCTTTATTTGTATTAGGAGGAGATGGAACTGTGAACTTCACTGAGAAGGTAATCTAAAGGAAGGAAGCTCAGCATATAGTTCCCAGGGAGAAGAATGAGGCAGTGCAAAGGCCCTGAGGCAGAAGCACGCTAGGAAGGTAGTGAGGCTGGCATTATGTGAAAAAACAGGAAGTGGTGGGGGATGAAGCCAGAGAAGAGGGATTATGTTTGGGCACAGATCATGTGGGAACTTGGGGCCATTTATCGGGACTTAAGGTTTTTTTTCTCTGAATGAAAAGGAGAGGGCATTATGGGTTTGGAGTTTTGTTTGTTTTGGAACAGGGTCTCATGTAGCCCAGGCTGGCTTAAAACTTGCTATGTATTTGAGGATAAACTTGAACTTTGAGTCTTCCTGCCTCCTGAGTGCTGGGATTACAGACGTGTGCTGACATGCTCCGTTCATTCAGCATGCCTGGTTTATGTGGTGCTAGGGATCCAATCCAGGGCTTCACACATGCCAGGTAAGCACACCGAGCTACTGCCCCAGCCTCAGAATCAGCTTTCAACAGGAGAGAGAATGTCTTCAGGTGCGGCAGCAGAGGACATGATACTGAGGCTGGTGGTAATGTGCCTATTGTGGAACCTTTTCCCTGTCTGCCCAAGCTCCTCAACTGGAAGGTGGAAAGCTCAGAGCTCTGCAGGGATTGGGGTGGGGTGGACTGTAGATGGTTCTCGAGGAAAATGGGAACTGGACAGAGGAGGAAAGAGCAGTACAACGGCCAGAGACCCACTTCAAGTTCAATTAACTAGAAACAGAAACTATTCAATGGCCAGGTGTGGCGGCACACATTTAGAAAGTGGAGGTCTTGACTTCCAGGCCAGCCTAGGCTATATAATGAGACCTGTCTTGGGGAAAAAGAGTAGCACTAAAAATAGACTTGTGAAGTGGAGATTCTCCTGCTAGCTAATTCCCACGCCACACTTGCCTGGCACAGGCTGTAAGCCCTTGGTCTTGGACTCTTAGCAACCTTCTAGCCTCTGGGCTCTGTCGCTACCTGCCTCCCTGGAGCTAGTCTGATGAATGAATATCCCGTTCTGTTCAGGCCCAGATGAAATGAATTCTTCTGTCTCCAGCTGCACCACACCCTTTCCCTGCCTCCCACTGAGTTCTGGCTTCTGGTCTAGACAAGACAGTTTTTGTGCTCATTTGCATAGCAGAGGTTGTTGATATCAGTCAGCTCCCCAGTGAACAAACGCTCAAACCTGTCTCAGCCCAGGTTCTCAGCTCCACCCCCAGCCCGGCTTCAATCTCCTTTCCATCTCTTTTCCTAGGCAGCTTCTTCCCTCTCCATGCTGGAGGAGGGCATCCAGCAGAAGTCCCCATGAGTAACACTGATGCCTTGAATCCCACGGAGATGTCTCAGTTATCATCACAGATCCTGAGCAGCCAGGGGGAAATGAACCTGTGTGCCCTCACCGCACAAGTGTGTGCATGAGCGAGTGCACGCGCGCACACACACACACACATACACACAGAGCACATAAATAGACAAGTGTAAATAATTTCTTCAAAAAACATATTAACCTGGGCTGGAGAGATGGCTTAGTGATCAAGAGTACTTGCTGTTCTTCCAGAGAATTTGAGTTTGTTCCCAGCACCCACATTAAGTGGCTCACAACTACCTGTAACCCCAGTTCCAGGGTATCTGATGCCTTCTCTGACTTTGGTGGGCAACTGCACACACGTGGAAAACACACACACACATACACACACACACAAGTAAGTAAGACCTTTATATGTACATGTACATATAAAGTTATTTTTATATATACATACATGTACATATACTTGTATATATACATGTACACATATATATGCATCGTGTGTGTGTGTGTGTGTGTGTGTGTGTGTGTGTGTGTGTGTATACACCTCAAAATTTTACTCATACACTGTTCCTGGCAGTCCCACTCATCATTTGCTTTGGAGAGTTTGCTTTTCTGAGATTTCATATAAATAAAATCATACAGTAGGCGTGTTTTTGTTATGTGACAGCTTTCCTCAGCCTAACATTTTTGATTCATCATTTCATTGTGTGAATCTATAAGTCCCTTCCTTTTTATTAATGAGATTCCATTTTATGGATGCAGTGGACTTTGCTATGAAAATACCTGCTTGAGTTATTTCCGGGTTTTGGAATATAATGAATTGTATTATCCAGGGTTCTCTAACAAACAGAACTGATAGAATGAATATATATATCCATTATATATACTATGAATATATGTGTGTGTGTGTGTGTGTGTGTGTGTGTGTGTGTGTATGGGATTCATTAGACTGGCTTACAGGATGTGGTCTGGGTAGACAGATCAACAGTCCCTGACTGATGATGGGAAGCCTGGGAAGCCATTACTTGTACAGCCCATGCAGCTGGATGTCTCTGTAGCCCCCATCTGACGTCGAAGGCCTGGAGGATTCCTGGAGAGCTGCTGGTCTTCAGTCTATGGTGGAATCACAAAGAATTTGTGATGGAATGCTGCAGCATCGGGACAGATGAACTTGCCAGCAAGCGTGAGAACAAGCACCCAAAACCAAACTCTCCTTCTTCCACGTCCTTTCATCTGGGCCGCCAGGAGTACTGCCCACATGTAGCACAGGTCTTAGGGCTTCAAATAATTTGATCAAGAAAACCCTTCACAGGTGGGCCCAGCAGCTTGGGTTTTGGTTAATTCCAGATATAGTCAAGTTGACCACCAAGATTTGCAATGACACTGACTAAAACACTTATGAACATGGGTGTACAAGTCTGTGAGTAGACGCAAATAAACTACTGGCCCAAGCATGCATACATGTTTAATTTTATAAATAATTGACAGTTCTCTGTAGAAGGCATTGAATCCTCCTCCTCCTCCTCCTCCTCCTCCTCCTTCTCCTTCTCTTCTTCCTCCTTCTGTTTTGTTTTTTTGTTTTGCTTTTTGGGACAGGGTTTCTCTGTGAAGTCCTAGCCATACTGGAACTCACTCTGTAGATCAGGCTGGTCTTGAACTCAGTGATTCACCTGCCTCTGCCTCTCAAATGTGGGGATTAAAGGCCTATGCCACCACCACCTGGGACAATCCTACCTTCTAATTACAAGAATCTCACTTGCTTTATAGCCTGACAACATTTGCTATTGTGAGTTTCTTTTGACTTTTTTATTGAGTGACAAGTAGAATTTCATTGTGATTCTTAAAAACCTTTTTCTTTTCCTTTTTTTGAGAAGCTGGCCTTGAGTTTACAACAGCTCTCCTGTTTCAGCCACCCAAGTGCAAGGATTATAAGCATTTTGTTATATTTATTTATTTATTTATTTATTTATTTATTTATTTATTTATTTATTTTCGAGACAGGGTTTCTCTGTGTAGCCTTGGCTGTCCTGGAACTTACTCCATAGACCAGGCTGGTCTCGAATTCACAGAAATCTGCTTGCCTCTGCTTCCTGAGTGCTGGGATTAAAGGTATGAGCCAATAATGCCCGGCAAAGTATTAGAACTTTTAAAGATTTAAGAACTTTAAGTCAGGCAGTGATGGCCCACGCCCTTAATCCCAGCATTTGGGAGGCAGAGGCAGGCCAGTTCTCTGCAAGTTCAAGGCCAGTCTGGTCTACATAGTGAGTTCCAGGACAGCCAAGGCTACACAGAGAAACCCTGTCTCGACGCCCCCCCCCCACTCCCCAAAAAAGACTTAAGAACTTTAAAAGGTTGAACTTTGTTTTGTATTATGATATTAGCATGAGATGTGGGGGAGGAAGGGAGAAAGGTTATGGTTTAAAAGGCAGCATGTGGCAGTGTTGGAATCCTTGCAGAGAGAACTTGTAAGCCAGTGTTAAGGCAAAGCCTAAGTTTCGGTGGAGACTGTATGTGTTGGGGATGCCAGGACTCTGAGACATCTGCCAAGAAGAGGGGCCCTTGTAGAATGGAGGTGGTCCAAGAGCAGAAGCTATGTGTGTTTAGGGCAGCAGAGCTGGAGGTGTGTGGCTACCCAGGCCTTTGGAGCCCAGTTAATTTCATTAGAAACCCCAGATGATAGACAGGAAGCTGAGGGATCTGATATTTGCCCTGGTAGATTTAAAACATTTTTTAAAATTTATTTTATGCGTCTGGGTCTTTTGTCTGCATGTATGTCTATGTACCACGTGTGTGCCTAGTGTTCAGAGAGGGCAGAAGATGCCCTGGGACTGGAGTTACAAACAGTTGTGAGCTGCCATGTGGGTCCTGGGAATCAAAACCTGGTCTTCTGGAAGAGCAGCCAGTGCTCTTAACCACTGACCCATCTCTCCAGCCACACACAGTGTCCCCCTGACCCCCTTTCTACAGAGAGTTTCACTATATAGCCCTGGTTCACCTGGAACTATATAAACCAGGCTGGCCTTGAACCCATAGAAATCTACCAGCCTTTGCCTCCCAAGTCTTGGGATTAAAGGCGTGTACCACACCTAGTTGAGAATACCTGTGATACTAGAAATGATCATTTATGTCAAAAAATGGGACATGAAGACCAACAGGTATGCTGTGGCCTGCAGATATGAAGAGACAAGTGGCAGCATATAGGCTCAGACACCAGTTTGTTAAAGTTCCCATCAGTAATGAACACGCGAAAGACAAATGTTTGGAAATTAAGACAGGCCTGAGAATTTTAGATTATTTGGGCATTAAATGCACCCTTAAAAAGAAAAAGCGGGGGGCTGGAGAGATGGCTCGCTCAGTGGTTAAGAGCACTTACTATTCTTCCAGAGGACCCGAGTTCACAGCATCCACATGGCGTCTCCCAACTGTCTATAACTCCAAGATCTGACACCTTTACACAAACATACATGCAGGCAAAGCACCAATGCACATAAAATAAAAATAAATACATTTTAAAAAAAAGAAAAGAAAAAGAGGAAGAAAAACAACCTTACTATTTTATTCATGCCTAGTGAAACTCGCCCAGCTATCCCTCCAAGGAGAGTCTGATTCATTCCCAACCCCTTTCCCACCCAGCGGTATTAATTGTTTGTTTTTGGTTTCTGGTTTTTCGAGAGAGGGTTTTTCTGTGTAACATCCCTGGCTGTCTTGGAACTCACTTTGTAGACTAGGCTGGCCTCGTCCAATGGCCTCTGTCTCCCAAGTGCTGGGATTTAAGCCACTATGCCCGGCTGTTTGATATTTATAATGACAAATTTTTTTCAAATGTAATTGCTTTTTTGTTTATTTGTTTAAGTGCAAAGTTAAACCACAAACAGGTACAAACAAGGCATCATGTCTCACGTTTATTCCTGTGAGCTCATCCTCCAAGTGCTGACCACTGGCCGAGCTGGGGTGAAGGGACAGGCGTAGTACTTTAGTAAGGCAGGTTCCAAGGGAAAAACAGGTCACGTGAGACCAATGTGGGTGGGAGCCGCCAGGTCCTGGCTCTTACGCTTCAGTGCCCTACATTGAGGGTAAGCCATGAGAAGGATTCTCCCTTCTCCATACACAACAGCAAGCCGCTGTGGCAAGCAGGGGTCCTGGACCATCTGACCCACACACGCCCATTTCCCCCTTCGATTGGCAGACCGGGAACAAGAATGTAGGGCATAAGGATCCAGCTCTGTCAATGACATTGTCAAACCACAAGAACACACGGGGCTCAAGAAACACCCCCGTCCCATTGGTGGTGACTCTAGAAGCCAAGTAAGAAGGTGACCAGTCCCGAGTAACTGCACCCATCTCCTCTCCCTCCCAGAAAGGAAGTCGTAGCTTGGCCTGGTTGTCAGAGAACCCTAGGGGCTTCCCCGGACTCAGACACCCCCAGGCGCTCCTGTAACACCTGGGGGACAGAGCCACTGCAAGCCAGGTTGGGGCCCTCCCAGGTGCAAAACCGGTAATCGGGCAGGCCTGGGGGTAGGGGGCAGGCGGCAGCTGCGGATCGCGGGCAGGGCGGCGGGGCGGGAGCAGCTGGATCCCGGGGAACTTGGCGAGCACTGCGAGCCTCGCGGGGGGCTGACATCAAAGGCCCCGGTTAGAGCGGAGGGTGAAGGGGCGGCGCAGACCCCCGAGTTTCTGGACCTCTCTATGATTAAAAAAAAAAAAAATGCTCTCCTGAAGACCTCGGTCGCCCGGTTCCTCTCCGCAGCTGCTGACTGCTTTCCATCCTCCGCTGCTCTGGGGAGGCTGTGGGGAGTGTATGGCAACGGGTGCGGGCTGCCCCAAGGCGCCCCTCGGCACCTGGCGACAGAAGGTGTTCAAGAGGGATAAACAATAAGGACGGATGGCGATCAGGTAGTCTGTGATTATTTAGATGCAAATATCCGCCAAGACTTTGGTACCCAGGGTGCAAAGGGATGAAGTGCTGAGACCTCATCCCTACTTGGAAAGTTCTGGAACTTCTCTCCCCACTCCACCGTGAGAAGCCAGAGGGCCTCAGATGGTGGTGGACCGCTGCTGTCGGTGGGCAGGGCTATGTGCTTCTGGGCATGTGCCTGCTTCTGCCTAGGCTGGCAGCAGAGGCTAGGTCTTGGAGAGGGGAAACCGTGAGGCAGTGGGATGGATTATGGAGTTGGGTTGTAGCGGTTCCTGAAGTAAACAAGTGAGAAAAGTGAGGGCGTTGGTAAAAGAATAAAATAAAGTGCCTGGCCAGATGTGCCACACCGGTAACCCCAGCTCTTAAGAGGTTGAGTCAGGAAGATGGTGAATTCCAGGCCAGCCTGGGCTACACAAGGAGACCCTATTTCAAGAAACTGAAAAAGAAAAAAGGAGAAGAGGGAGGAGAGGAAAGAGGAGAAGGAGATAGGGGAGGAAAGTGGGGAGCGGAGGAAGAGGAGTAGGGAGGAGGAAGAGGCACCATCAATAGGAGCAAACTCCATTGCCAGGTCAGCACCAGGATGAGTTCTCAAACTGAAAGGGATTTGAAGCAAAACAATAGATCTCAGAGTGCACCCCTGAGCCAGCCCCAGCTCCTTCCCTGGGAACTCCTCAGAAATGCCACCTACAGAAGCAGAAACTGGGAGAGGGCCCAACCACAGGCAATCCTGAGGCCAGGCGGGCTTCAGTGTGAGAGCTTTCAGTGGAAAGGCCGGGCCTCTGGCCTAGGGCAGGGGAAGCTGGATGCCCCCCCCCCCCCCCGTCAGTGAAAGGAAGGGTGGAACTAGGTCTGTGGACACACCACTGAGGAGGCCAACATCACAGCTGAAGGTCAGTCCCTCTCGCCAGCCCTGCTTGCCCGGCCTGGATTTGGTTATCACACTCTGATTTTCCCAAGAGAAGCTGAAATCTTAGAAGTTTCCTGTGACAGCAACTAATTAAACATAAGCATTGCTTGCATCCTCAGGGCAGCTTGGATTTACGCTGTTGTGTCCTCATCAATATTTCCTAAGTTCCAAATCTTTTATATATATATATTTTTAATTTATTCTGGACTAGTGTGGGGTCCATGTGCGCAGAGCCTGCTGCCACGCCACAGGGTATCAGTTTGGCTTCCCAGGAAATACTATTCGCAGAGAAAGCTTTATAGAACCCCTCATAGCCACACAAGAATATTATTGTTCCCTTTTTCTCCCTCTCTGTCGCTTTCTCATCTTCCTAATAAGGGAGCCCCATTGTTCTCATTATAATTTAGACCTAAAAAATGCTGACCCACAGACACATTAAGCAACCTGCTCAAAGCCATGTTCCTAACCACAACTTCCTCGTCAAAGCCCACTCTAAAACACAGCTAGTGTTTATCAGGCTTTTCCCTAACCGGCAGGCATTGTTCCCAGGACGGTACACGCATTAACCCTTTACATCCTACAGCCATCTATGAGGCGACTTCGTGGATCTTGTTTCTACAAATGATGAAACCGAGGGCCCAGAGAAGTTTAAAAAAAAAAAAAAAGTTCCCCAGGTCAGCCACTGCGATCGCAGGAAGTGACAGGCTGGCATTTCACCCCGCTCCTCCTCTCAGGTCTCCTCCTAGTCCACTCCAGCGGCGGCGCGGCTAGGCATACGGTATAAAGGGTCCTGTGCTGATGTTGCCAAGCTGAGTCACACAGGAAGCCGCAACTCAGCCAGGTCAGCACCCCCCACCCCCCACCCCCCACATACCCACTAATGTAGCCAGTCAGGCTTAAGGTGTCACGGAGTTTGACAGCTTTAACAAAGGAGGTGTCATCCCGAGAAGATGAAAGAGCGAAGCTGTTTATTTGAAGATTAGGGATTTAAGAAATGTGTGTAGCTCTCTAGGCAGCAACTCTGCACCTTCTCCTCCGTGTTCCCGACAGTGTTCTCAGGGCTTTACGGGGAAGAATGCCCCGTAATCCAGTTTAATGTTACAAGACTTTCCAGGGAGCAAAGATGCCCCTCCTCCAGCACTATTGGGAAGTGCTCTCAATGGACAAAGCCCACATCACAGGAGTCTGAGAAGAGGGAAGAGAATTTTACATTTCCAGATTCAGTGTGCTTTCTCTCCCTGGGGTCCGGTAGGTTTACTCTTGCTACATGCGTCTGATGGAAGAATCAGGTCATCCTAAAGTATTGGATATTAATTTTCAGTGTGTATTTTTTTCAATCAAAGTATTTTATTTTATACTTTCCCCCACTGGGTTCTTTTCTAAACTTCATTTTATTGTTATTAGTCCATTATTATTATTATTATTATTATTATTATATTATCTTATTTGTGTGTGTGTGAGAGAGAGATGCATGAGCACACATGTGTCATTGTATATTCATGGAGGTCAGAGAACAACTTTGCAGAGTCCGTTTTCTCTTTCCACCTTTACTCGGGTTCTGGGGATTCAATTTAGGTTATCAGGTTCAATCAACAAGAGCTATCTTGCCACCCTCCCCACCCCGTTTTAAGATTTATTTTATTTTGCCTGGCAGTGATGGCACACATCTTTAATCCCAGCACTCAGGGGACAGAGGCAGGTAGATCTCTGTGAGTTTGAGGCCAGCCTGGTCTACAGAGGAAGTTACAGGACAGCCAGAGCTGTTACACAGAGAAATCCTGTCTAGAAAAACCAAAAGCAAGCAAACAAAAAAGATTATTATTTTAAGCTATATCTGTGTGTGCCTGTATGTGGGTATGTGCACATGAGTGCAGGTGCCTGTAGAGGCCAGAAGAGGGCATCAGTGTTATAAAAACAGTGGAAAGGTGACTTTGCCGGATTGGAGCCAAGGGGCCCAAAGCCATGCCACATGACAGAACTAACATGGAGAATTTATTGGGGTGGGTAGGAAGGGACACAGAGTGTGCCTCTAGAGATAAGAGCTGAGGAGAAGAGGAATAAGTGAGGAAGAGAAGAAGAGACAGGAAAGGGGGAAGAGAAGAGGTGCAGACATGGCCTCGTGGGAAGAGAGAGAGGAAGAGAGAAGGCAAGCAGGGCCCTGCTTTTTAAAGGGGGGTCAGCGCATGTGCACAGAGACCATGTAGTAATGAGCACATGACGTTGTCAGGACCCTGAGCTGGCCAAAGTACTGCCTGCGTACTGGCAAGCACATACACGCAGGGATGACGCATCCTGTCAGGTCCCAAGGGGCGGGCTAGGTACGCCTGGATGCCAACAATCAGATCCCCTGGAACTGGAGTTACCCGCAGGTGCAAGCCACCCAGTGGGTGCTGGGAACTGAACTTGGGTCTTCTGCAAGAGCAGTACATAGTGAGCCATCTCTCCAGCTGTACTGGGTTCTTTCTAAGTTTTCACCCTGTCCTGCCCTTCATCCCCCCCCTTCCCCTTTGTTCCCTACACAGTTTTCTTCTATTTGCATGCCGTACATAAACAGGCGTTTTTATGTATCTATGTGAAATCCAGGAATCACAAATGAGAGAAAACACCCAATATTTACCTTTCAGAATCTGATTTAATTCACTTATAATCATTTCTAGTTGCATGCATTTTCTTACAAACAACATGACTTCCTCCTCCTCCTCCTTATTTCATTTATTTATTTATTTATTTATTTATTTATTTATTTATTTATTTATTTTTGAGACAGGGTTTCTCTGTCCTGGAACTCCTTCTGTAGACCAGGCTGACCTCAGATTCAGAGATCCACCTGTCTCTGCCTCCCTAGTGCTAGGATTAAAGGTATTCTCCACCACTGCCTGGATGACTTCATTCTTCTTTATGAAAAAAAAAAAAGAAAGAAAAATATCCACTGTGTATGTGAACATTTTTCTTTACCGTTCATTCTGATTAGTTGTTGTTTTTGATCTTGTTAATTTGGCTCAAGCTAGGATCATCTGAGAAAAGAGAATCTCAATTGAGAACATCTCTCCATAAGACTGGTCTGTGGGCAAGTCTATGGGGTATTATCTTAATTAATAATTGACATGGGAAGGCCCAGCATACTGTGGGTATTACCACCCCTAGGCAGGTGGTCTGGAGTGTATAATAAGAAAGCAGGCTGGGCAAGCTATGAGAAGCAAGCCAGGAAGCAGCATTCTTCCCTGGCTCCCACTTCCTGACTCCAGACTGGTCTTGAGTTCCTGCCCTGACTTTCTTTGATGATGGACTGTGATGTGACACTGTAAAGTGTAATAAACCTGACCTGAAGTTGCTTTGGTCCTGGTGTCTTCCCACAGCAATAGAAACATAACTAAGACAGCCTTGCTCTGTTGATGGACACCTCCATCGGTTCTGCAACTAACTTAGTGTGAATATTGCTGTGATAAACGCTGATGAGCGAGCATCTCTGCTGTGTTGACCGGAAGTCCTTCTAGTTAACACCCGGGAGAGGGACAGCTGACTATCAGTTTCTGCTGTGTCACTGATCACTGTCTGCAAGACATTTGGTGGGACTGGCTGATCCCTACCAGGACCTGGTGTTACAAAGAGCTAGTCAGAGCCTGGGTGGGCCAAGAGGAACAATTGGGGCCCCCTGTCAGAATTTGTGACAGTTTTGCAACTTCCCACCCTGTGAATCTCACTGGCCCGTAGAGGGAGGGAGCACCAGGCCACACTATTTAGAGGAAAGAGATAATACTATATTGCTAGTTCAAGAACTCTGCTTTCTCCTAGAGCAGTGGTCCTCAACCTGTGGGTCTCAACGACTCTTTCACAGGGGTCACCTAAGGCTATCAGAAAACACAGAGAATTACATCACGAATCATAACAGTAGCAAAATCACAGTGATGCAGTAGCAATGAAAATACTTTTATGGCTGGGGGGGTCACCACACCATGAGGAACTGCATGAAAGGGTCGTAGCATCAGGAAGGCTGAGGACCACTGCCACGGAGCATGTTATGACCGAAGCCTCGGAGGAGCGGCAGATCGGCCAGGATCCCAGTCACGGATCGGATTCTCATTTACTCCCAACGGCGGTGTCAGGAAGCCCGTATTCTCGGTTTCCCTGCTTTACAAAATGGTCAAGGCTCAGCAGGGCCCAGCGCAACCCGCCCGCCAGCTCTGGAGCCGGCATTTGGACCGCCAGGTAGAACACGGCACCAGCTCTTGCTGTGTACTCTGTGCTCGCCTGTGTTACATCAGCAGCCCCAGCTGAGAGGCCAGGCTCGGCATTCTGGCTCCAGAGCCTGTACCCTGTGTCACTTGCTGTATCTTACTGTCTTCCGGGTCACAAGGACCATTCCCTGGGAAGCCCGCAGCTCCTTTCTCCAGGACTCCCTCCATGTCCTCATGCTCAGACATGTGATTGTCAGCCAAAGCCTGAGGAATCTGAGAGGCCAGCCTGGGCTACATAGCGAGGCTCTGTTTTGAAAAAGTAGGGGGGGTGGGGAAAATCCCCAAACACAGTACTAACAAACTGATAATGACAGATGCATGGACATCTTTTTGCTATGCTAAAGTGTAAGGCCCAATACACTCCCAGACAAGTAGTTTTTACTGTCCCCAGAATTCCACACTCCCGCAAAGGAAGCTTTAACGTCGAACTCTAAAGTCAGGTTGAGGCCCGAGACTGCTTGGGGTTTATATCATTTCACTTATTTATTTATTAAGACGGGATCTCATGTACCAAAGGCTGGCCTCAAACTCTATTTAGGCTAGCCTTGAACTCCTGATTCTCCTGGCTGGACCTCTCAAGTGCTGGGATTACAGGCGTGTAGCCCCACAGTCAGATGGAAGGGGCTTGTATTTTGAAACAATTTCATGGGCTCCCTTCAGATTTGTTGCATCCTTATCCTCAGGTGTGAGGCTTGGGGCATCTACACTTTTGTTTGTTTGTTTGGCTGGCTAGTTAGCTGTGTTCGGTTGTTTACTTTTGTTGTTGTTGGAGACAGGTTGTATTCCAGACTGGCCTGTAACTCATAATCCTCCTGCTCTGCCTTCCAAGTGCTGGGATTACAGACATGTGCCATCACACATGGCTTCATCTAAGTTTCAAATTAGCCTCCCAGAGCCCCCACCTGGTCATAGGTTCTTGTTCTTCTTCCTGTGGGCCGAATCTATGGCATATTCTCATGCCTCCTGCCCGCCTGCCACCCCACATCCCTTCTAGTTTCTTCCAATCTATGGCATATTCTCATGCCTCCGGCCCGCCTGCCACCCCAAATCCCTTGTAGTTTCCCCTACCCTTGGTATTTCCTCTGTTCATCTTGTTCTCTCTACTCCAGGGCTGATTCTTTTACTGTTCTGAAATGTCTAACCCTGTCACTGTATTAATATTTCACAACTCATTCTTCTCCCTGCCCCGCATAGACCCTTGGCAGGCTAGATTTGTGGATCTCAGAGAAAACTCATTCAACTGAAGAGGAGAAAGGCAGTTCATGAAGGAAATATCCCTAAGCTGCAAAGTCCCTAAGGTGCAAGGACAAACAAATAAACCAAACACCAAAACAAATACATTTTCAAAAGGTGAGCTAAGGGAGTCTGGACTTTCAAATGTTTTGTTGGTTTGTTTTTCTTCTGGGTCTCACTTTGTAGCCTTGTCTGGCACGGAACCTGCTTATTTAGACCAGTTTAGCCTTGAACTTCCAGCCACCATCCTGCTTCTACCTCCCAAGTGTAAGGATTACAAGTGTGTCCCCCCACACCTGGCTGTCGACTTTTTTTTTTTTTTTTTTTAAGATTTATTTATTCATTATGTATACAGTATTCTGTTTGCATGTATCCCTGCAGGCCAGAAGAGGGCACCAGATCTAGTTACAGATGGTTGTGAGCCACCATGTGGGTGCTGGGAATTGAACTCAGGACCTTTGGAAGAACAGTCAGTGCTCTTAACCTCTGAGCCATCTCTCCAGCCCTGGCTGTCGACTTTTTAATTGACTAAGTATAGTCAATATGCCAGCAACGGTCTGCACAGATAGGTGACGCTGGCCGGTGGCAGGAGTCGTGGGAGCTTAGAGACTGGACAAGTACCTGGTTTCCCTTTAAAAAACCTGCCTTAGAACTACTATCTACCGGTAATTCTGTCTAATTTGGAAGATCATTTTATGTGTCCATGATCTGTTGGTTGTTTCTTTACTCTTTTGGGAGGCCCACCACCCAACTCCCAAATAAATCACACGTGGAGGCTTATTACTTTTAAATGCCTCATCTTAGCTTGGCTTGTTTCTTGCCAGCTTTCCTTAAATTATCCCAGCTACCTTTTGCCTCTGGGCTTTTATCTTTCTCTTCTGTAAATCTCACTCTTACTCTGTGGCTGGTTGTGTAGCTGGCTTGGCTGGCTCTGTGGCTGCTCCTGCTGTCCTCCTCCTTCTCTTGCTCCTAGATCTCTTTTCTCCCAGATTTCTCCTTCTATCAATTCTCTCTGCCTGCCAGCCCTGCCTGTCCTTTCTCCTGTCTCACTATTGGCCATTCGGCTCTTTATTAGACCATCAGATGTTTTAGACAGGCCCAGTAACACAGACTCACAGCGTTAAACAAATGCAACATAAACAAAAGTAACATACCTTAAAATAATATTCCCCAACGCACGATATCCCAAGAACTTTTGGAAACTCTAGTGTATGACATAAGGAGAAACATGTGTACTTTTAGAAGCAAGAACACTAGAGATTTAACCCAGAGGCTGCTCACACTGATGTCCAGATCAGTAAGGCCCAACCTGCATTCCAAGGGCCCTGGGAACTCTTCCACAAAGCAAGTGCTGAAGACCTAGTATGTGTGGGATTTGAACTGAGTATTGAAGATGTACATAGAGACCAATAGGTCCTTGCCCTGAGGGAGCTGCGGATGGTCCTGGGAAGTTAAAGATGGCCAGAATCCTGAGCATTTGGTCTCTGAATTCATAGAGAACTGCTGCGGCCAGAGCCTTAAGAGAGAACCGGGGTGGAGATGAAGTCCAGCGGTAGATCTTGCCTGGACTACACGGGGCCTGGACTGGATGGGGGCGCAGAATACCCCTAGGTCTAGAGGGCAGGATCTCTATGTCCTACATCACCCTAGGACCAACTTTGAAAAAAGGGGGTTTTGGAGGATGAAGATGCAGCTCAGTTGGTAGAGCCTCAAGGAAATGAAATGAGTTTGCTTTTCACGTGTGTCCTCCAGTGCTATGCATGTTGTCTTAGTTAGGGTTTTTATTGCTGCCCATGAAACACTGTGACCAAAAAGCAAGTTGAGGAGGAAAGGGTTTATTTGGCTTATGCTTCCACATCACTGTTCATCATGGAAGAAAGTCAGGACAGGAACTCAAACAGGGCAGGATCCTGGAGATAGGAGCTGATGCAGAGACCATGGAGGAGTGCTGCTTACTGGCTTGCTCCCCATGGATAGCTCAGCTTGCTTTCTTATAGAACCCAAGGCCACCAGCCCAGGCATAGCACCACCTACCATGGGCTGGGCCCTCCCCCATCAGTCACTAATTAAGAAAATGCCCTACAGCTGGATCTTATGGAGGTGTTTCCCTTCAGATAACGCTAGCTATGTCCAATTGACATAAGATTAGTCTGCATAAACTGGGTAGTGGTGGAGGTACAAGCCCTAAATTGCAGCACTTGGAAGACAAAGACAGGTGGATCTCTGAATTTGAGGCCAGCTTGGTCTACATAGTGAAATCCAGGACAGCCAGGGCTACACAGAGAAGCCCTGTCTTAGAAAGAAAAAACAAAAACAAAAACAAACAAACAAACAAAAAACTGGCCAACACTGTTTATCTTTTAATAGTTGAAGGACATTGGGAATCTATTTCCATTTTTTTTTCCTTGAGACAATGTCTCATGTATCCCATTCACTATAGGATGGGCCTCAATATGCAGCAGGGGATTGTCTCTACGTTGGCAATTCTGGGATTATAGGCATGCAACCACCATGCCTAGTTCATGTGATGCTGGGGATTGAACCCAGGGCCTTGTGCATGCTGAGCAAACACTCTACTAATTGAGCTGCCAATCCCTAGACTATACTTGCATTTCTTAACTGGTGAATAAATATGGTTATGTCTATTTTGCTACATTATCAGATGGTTTGATTATCTTAAATGTATCAAATTAAGCTGCCTTAGTGAAGGGCCTGGCTTTTGAACATGCTGTTAAAAGGGTCATTTAGTCATTCAGTCATCTAGACAAGTCTACCACCAACTTTAAAAAAAGAAAAGAACACAGGTCCTCCGGCCTGTTTGGTTCGGAATTGCAATGGAGTCAACAGTGGACAGTGGTTTTATCCCTGCGTGGCGTTTTGACAAAGCATGGCCCAGCCAGAAGAGAGGGAACGAGGGAGGCAGAGGAGGGACAGGAGAGGAGCAATGGCAGGGAGGAGGAGGGACTGGAAGAGGCAGGTGGGGGAATCCTTGATGTTTGCTTTGACAAGCCATTCAGAGCCCACACAAAGGGAAGCAAGGCGGAACAGATAATTATTTAGATAGCATCTGCTTAATCAGTCCCAAACCGTACTCAATTACCAGAGAATTAGAAATTCTTAATTATTGGTGTGGAATTTCAAAAGGAGAGCCTAGGAAATATGCAAATACTCCCAAGGGGTGCCCAGGTGGGACGCAGGCATGCCAGGCTGCTGCCATTCATTCACCTGGGAGAGGTGGTGTACCTGCTTTAGGAAAGCAGTCAGGGACAATTATGGGTGTGTGGGGAGCAGCTGGAGACCCAGGAGACACAAGGGCACGCTAAGCTGTGCCCGGAGCCATATCCGAGTAGCTGTGTTTTATCTGCGGCAAGACAGACAGATAGACAGACAGACAGACAGATATGTGTGTGTGTGTGTGTGTGTGTGTGTGTGTGTGTGTG
>CABHPP010128135.1:0-27328 GCA_902168425.1 Peromyscus attwateri
TGGCAGGTGAAAGAGATTTATCCTGACTGTGGGCCAGGCAGGAAAACAAAAGCCACAAGAAGATATCAGAAAATGGAAAGATCTCCCATGCTTATGGATAGGTAGGTAGAACCAACATAATAAAAATGGCAATCTTACCAATAGCAATCTACAAAGTCAATGCAATGCCCATCAAAATCCCAACACAATTCTTCACGGACCTTGAAAGAACAATATTCAACCTCATATGAAATCTTAAAATATTCATCAGATTGTTACTTTTTTTCAAGATTCTCAGAATTTTCTGTGATTCTTAATGCTGCTTTAAACTCATTAAGTGAAAGTCCCCATTCTCAGTTGTAAAAAAAAAAAAAAAAACAACTGTTGGTCTAAAAAACGGATTTCCTGTCCTGTGACCCAATTCCTTAGTGAGTTTGGTAATTTTGCTTACTTTATCTCTCTGTACCATGACTAATTTGCTAAGTGGAAAAAATAAACATCTCTTTTGCCTATTTCATCAACTAGTCATGTAGATAAAAACACATGTTTTGAAAAATGTGCAAACAAAAATCAAGAATGTAGAAATTTTTTAAAACAGAAAAAAGAAGGATTTTGTGTTGTATCAGCCAAATATAGTGTGTGGATGTTTTGGATCTAGATTTGCACAAAAAACAAAACAAACATTAGAAACCAAAGAAGGACTGAAGACAGCTCAGTGGTAGAACACTCACTGAGCAGGCACAAGGCCCTGGGATCAACCTCAGTAAGGGAGGATGAGAGAGGAGGAGGAACAAGAAGGGAGGGGGTCGGGGGAGAAACAAGAAAACTGGAAGTGATATTTGATAGGGGTATTTTGTTCTTAAGTGGACCGACTTTTTTTTTTTTTTAAGATTTATTTATTATTTATTATGTATACAGCATGTATGCCTGCAGGCCAGAAGAGGGCACCAGATCTCATTATGGATGGTTGTGAGCCACCATGTGGTTGCTGGGAATTGAACTCAGGACCTCTGGAAGAGCAGTCAGTGCTCTTAACCTCTGAGCCATCTCTCCAGCCCCGACTTTTTTTTTTTTTTTTTAACAATAACAATGTCCAAAATTTGCTCCAAAATAACCAGAATATAAAAGAAACAAAATGGGTAGGGGTGAGTCAGAAATAATTCCGAGGATGGAGACAGCTGCCCTAAAACACAAGTGCTGACGAGGTGTCCATAAGGGTTAATGCGCTACTTTGAAATATTCCATGATCAAGGTTTTATATTAACCGAATTTTAATTTTAAAATACATAATATTAAAATTTATGAGGAAACAAAGCATTAATGATTGTTTGCCAGTAAATTAGTTCACTGATTTAGAAGTAGGGAAGTCACCACATGAAAGGGGACTTGTCTGGAGTGAGGAGCCAGCTTGCCTGTGTGGGTCTGCCTCACCTCCCTTCCTTGACTTCGCTCTCCCTGAAGTCTAGGGTCCTTCTCTGACAGCGCTGTGAAATTACAACCCTGTTCTCCACTAAAACCTGAGACTGAATCCCCAAGCACAAACCACTAACTGGATTTCTTGTCTAGTGAAAGAGCTCTTACCATTGTCTCCAAGGAAGATCAACCAACTCAGGACAGGGTGAACCATCTTAGGGAGCTAAGGTGACCTCTGCTTTCCCCAGGGGAATAGCAGCACCGGGACCCAGATTTGAATAACCACTTATCAGTGATTATTGTGATGCTGTGGAAGGCCCAGCTTTTCCAGTACAGAATCTCAGCTTCTTCCTTCCTTTCCGTGTGTGTGTGTGTGTGTGTGTGTGTGTGTGTGTGTGTTATTCTTTCTGAACTAATTCTATATAAAAGCATAATATACTAGAAACTAGAACTTTTCCCTTAAGGGAATTCCATGCATTATGCAGCACCTAAACTAGTTCTCCAGAATTGGGAACACTACTTTTCATTTAAAAAGTGAATTCTAAGACACCACACATACAATGGTAAAGCCATATAATCAATGTGTGAGATGGACACATGGACTTGGATATGGGTTATGCATGCACACACTAACCTTGAATGTTCTAAAGGCAAACAAAGAATTTCACTTGACTTTCATATTCTCAGAAGGTATTCTTCCCCACTCTTTCCCTGTGTGCTAAGCTAGATCTCATCAATCCTTTTATTTATTTTTTTCTTTTTTAAGTATATAGTGCAGGCTGGTCTCAAACTCAGAATCCTCCTGCCTCAGCCTCCTAAGTGCTAGGATTACAGGCTCATCCCATTTGATCTGGTTTCCATCATTACTTAATGTCATCTAAATTCAAATCTCTAGGGAGCCTAGAACAATTCTCAAGATTCAATTGCATGACCCAGCTATGAGGTATAAAGGTTATATAGAGGTTTGGCCAGGAACACTCTTAGCTGAGCCCTGTTGCCCCAAGTTTGAGGTATAAACTAAGTCCTAATCAATAGAGAAGTATAAAGAGGAAATTCCTTTGGCTTCAGAAAAGTAAAATTGAAGATTCAAGTACTGAATGTTTTGTTTTAATGTTTTCAGATTTTACAACACCTTAGATATTATTTTTAGAAATTGTGGTCTGAATGTTAGTGACCCTCCCCCACCACACACACATACACACACACACACACACACACACACGCACATGCACATGCACACACACACTTTAAAAAATAAGTGAGAAAACTAGAGTAGAAACTGTATAAATAAAAGTTATAAAATTTGGAAAATAGCTAGGAAGTAAGATGGAGTTGAAATAGTACTCTCAAAAGGAAACTTCTGCATGTGTAGTAGTCATGAGTCCTGTAAGAGATGGCCATGTCTATTATTTAGTTCCAGAAAATAAAGGAAGGCATTTAATCTGGCAGATAGATTTATCTCAGAGCAAAGCCAAATAATTTTCTTACTGAAAGATATTTACTTGTCTTTGAAAATGGACAGCTTCTGGAGACTTCATGATCACATGACAGAAATTATTTTTCTCATAGCACACAGAGGTAACTGTTGCTATTTAACATTAACAGAAATCCTACTGGTGACCAACCTCCGTAAATGTTTCATCTTGCAAAACTGAAACACCACTAAGCAGTCAGTCACCTTTTCTTGACTCCAGCTTCTGGAAATTGCTATTCTATGTCTATTGTCTATAACTATCATTTTAGTGAATCTAGATTCCACTTATAAATGAAACAATACAGTTCAGTTATTTTGTGACTGGCTTATTTCACTTAGCACATTGTCCTTAATGTCTGGAATATCCACAGTGTAGCACCTGTCCCGCATGTTCCTTTTAAAGGCTGAGTAACAGTCAGTGGTGTGGGTATGCTGAACACATGTCGGGCTGCAAAAGTCAAAGATGGTGCTGAGAGGAAGTGAGCTGGGCAGGGACCTAACTTGTTTACCAAAAATTATGATTGGCTCTTGGGATCAGGAGAGATGACGTAGGTACATGGCCTCCTCGTGATCATCATGCTGAGCTATGCCCGGAAAGGCTTGTGGATACGCAACCTTTGTTGTGATTGGTAGAAGGAAAGCCAGCTTGCGGTTTGGTGCTTTATAAAGGGTGTGCTGATGCTTAATAAATGAGTTCCTGCTTGACATGGTTCCCCACTGCCTCTGATTGTCTCCGGTACCAGGAGGCTGGGTGATGGGCCAGTGGCACCCTACCCCTCCTCAGTCAAGGTCTGCTGCCGGTGGCGGGCCTAATTCTTCGGTGGGGTCAGGGGAACCCCACACAGTGGCATATATATAACACATGCTGTTTATCCATTCATGTGTTGATTGATACTTGGGTACTACAGTTCATCTTTGAGCCACTGTTACAATGTTGCTGTGAACAAGGGAGTATAAAATCACTTGGAGACGTTTCTTAAAGTTCTTTGGGACTTATGGTAGTGAAATTGCTGCATTGTATAGTAATTATTTTTTAATTTTAGGAGGAACCGCTATACTATTTTCAATATAGCCGCACTATCTTACAGTTCCATTAACCAGTGTGACAGAATCTCAAATTCTCTGCATCCTCACCTACCTGGTTGATTTTGGTTTGTCGATGATAACACTCCACTGAGCCCTGCCAGTGTTGTTCAGATGTACATCCGTTTAGGGCTGGCCACTTAAGACTGAATAACATCAGAGAGCCAGTCCCTGGAGAAAACTGGTTCTCCCTCTCTCTCAGTAGCCATTGACTACCTACAGCTCAAGGAGTGGGGCTTTCATACTTTGGGTTCCTATTGCTGTGATAAAGCAACCATGGCCAAAAGCAACTTGGGGAGGAAAGGGTTTCTTTGGCTTGCATACCCTGAGTCACAGTCTATTGAGAGAAGCCAAAACAGTAACTCAAGCAGGGTAGGAATCTGGAGGCCATGCAGGGATGCTGCTGACTGACTTACTCAACCTGCTTGCCTATAGAACCCAGGACCACAAGCCCAGTGGTGTCCCCACTTACCATGCACTAAGCTCTCCCCATCCATCACTAATTAAGAAAATGCCCTTACAGGCTTGTCTACCTACAGCCTGGTCTTATGGAGGCATTTTCCCACTTGAGGTTCCCTCCTCTCAGATGACTCTTGCTGTGTCAAGTTGACATAAAACTACCCAGGACAGGGGCCTTGTGGGATTTTACCCATCCGAGTTGGCATGTCAGTTAGTACTGTCTTTATGCGGGTTTTGTTTACGCAACCATATTGCTGAGATTTAATGGGTACAGCTTCCCTGACATGCCTAGAAGACACTATCATGCCACAGGAGTCTTAGCCTCTGGCCCTTACGGTCTTTCTATCCCCTCTCTCCTGATGTTCCCCGAGCCTTATGTACAGAGGTTGCATTGTAACTATACAAATTGGGTCTGGGTACCCTACGGTCACTAAGTCTCTGCATTTCGATCAGTTGTGGATCTCTTTAATAATCTTCATCTGTTGTAAAAAGAAGCTTCTTAGATGAGGGATGAGAGCTACACTTACCTGTGGGTGTAAGGATAAGTATTTAGAATGCAATTAGGAATTATATTGGTCTAGGGAGATGCCAGTAGTAGGTTCTCCTCTAGAGTCTGTGAGTTCTCTAACCATGAGTCGGCATCAATTCTCTCCTATCGAGCTGTATTTAGTCCAATAGACAATTGCTGGTAACTCACAAGATAGAAGTAATGGTATTGCATCATTGGGGGTTATCTTTCTGTGCTGGTCATTGTGGTTTGTAGACTTTGCAGCTGGATAGAACTACTGATGGATATTTTTCTTCCTTGTCAGCTTGCATCATACCTTCAGGTCTTACAAGAGCTAGTCTTCAGGGACAAGGCTGCCAGATCAGTTCCAACTTCATTCCTCCAAGTCCTATGTCCAAAATGTGTGGTGTCTTCTATAGTAGGATGCTGTCTTCAGCACCAGGGTCTTACCAAGACAATCAAAGGCAATGGCAATAACCTATATCGTTTGGGGAGTCTCTTGGATGCTCCCTGACCAGCAACTCGCAGGAAGTTTCCAATTCCTGACACTGTAGTTTTGTTAGATAGCCTATCTTGGGTTTGTTTGTTTATTTGCTTATGCTTTTGTTTTGAGAAAGGATCTCACTGTGTAGCATAGCCTGGCCTTAAATTCATAATCCTGCCTCAGGTCCCAAGTAGCAGGAATTACAGGTATGTTTTTACCTTACCCAATTCAGATTTTCTTTTAATTATTGTTTTTCAATATCAAAACATTTTAGAAATTTGTTTAGTTGCATTTAATACCTTGATTCACATTATTCTGTGTGGATGCTGTTCTCATCCTATACCTTAGTTCTTAAACTCCAACATGTATCTTGTACTGTAGAGCTTTCATTGACTTTTTACTTAGCCTACAATGATCTGTCAATTTCTTTTTTTGTTGTTTTTTGAGACAGGGTTTCTCTATGTAGCTTTGTGCCTTTCCTGGAACTCACTCTGTAGCCCAGGCTGGCCTCGAACTCACAGAGATCCACCTGCCTCTGCCTCCCAAGTGCTGGGATTAAAGGCATGCGCCACCACCGCCTGGCAATTTCTAAAAGATACTTAACTCTCAACCATGTGACTTAGGATTTACACACACACACACACACACACACACACACACACACTTTTATTTAGTCTTGTGTTATTTCCTGATTTTCACATATGTTCTCTCAAGCTAAATGGCTAGATCTTAAAGAGTAGGAGCCATTTTTGGTTTTGTTTTGTTTTTTAATACAGACAGACTTAAGAGTTGCTGAGGTTTATTCATAAAACATACTCATTTCATTTATTTACATGACTGAAAGCAAAAATCGAGACATTTACAACACAAAAATTTCATTCATACAGATCTGAACAATACTTAGATGTGTTTAAATCTGCTAAATAAAATGTGGCAAGAGTCATCGGCTAATGAAATCTCTTTTCTTGAAGAAACTTATGGAACACTACCGTCCAGCACAGAAGTCAGATACCTCGTGACACGGTCCATGTTTCACTGCAGCCAAGCTGACGTGTCTGCCGATATCATCATTGGTTCGCTTTGTCTTAGTGACGGATTTCCCTCTCCCTTCCCACCCTGCTCTTTCCCCCTTTGTTCATTCTTCTAATAGTGAAGCTTGATGACACAGTTTCAAATTAACATTTTAATAGTTCTTCATTTTACGATAAAGTATGAACTATGTAAATTCAAAAAAATAAACACCCACACAGAGACTTACCCTCCATGAAATGTGTTCCCTCAGAAGTAGGGCAATTCATCCATTACAGGCTTGAGCCATAAAATTGGAATCCAAGCAATAATTCTCCAATTAAAGAAAACTCAAGAGCCTGGGTTGCAGTCCTCCTGAATCATAACTAGTTGGCAACAAAAGCTATCCTGCCTTGGTATGAATAAGCCTTAACATAAAATCTCTTCACTCAGCCTCAAAAGTTAGAAATTAAGGGAGAAATAAATTCAGGTGGACATTTATACACAATATTTTGAATACCATTTTGGTCAAATTAGTATCAAATGAGTTACTGTAGAGTGTTGCTAGAGTTTTCCTGCCTGGCCCACAGTCAGGATAAATCTCTTTCACCTGCCAGTCCCACAGCCGCTCAGACCCAACCAAGGAAACACAGAGACTTCTATTGCTTATAAACTGTATGGCCGTGGCAGGCTTCTTGCTAACTGTCCTTATATCTTAAGTTATCCATTTCCATAAATCTATACCTTGCCACATGGCTCGTGGCTTACCGGCATCTTTACATGCTGCTTGTCCTGGCGGGGGCTGGCTGGCAGGCAGTCTCCTTCTGCCTTCCTGCTCTTTTAATTCTCTCTGTTAGTCCCGCCTACTTCCTGCCTAGCCACTGGCCAATCAGTGCTTTATTAGCAACACATTTGCCATACAGAACATCCCACAGCAGTAGAGTGAAATTTAGAAAAAAATAAAAACATATAAACATCTTGAACAGTTCAGCCCAACTAGAAGTAAATGTGTGTTCTGATACAAGGCTGGGAAAATAGATTTGTCCATGGTGATTCTAGAGCTGGTCATAAAACACTATCTGTAAACAGAGGCAGAGTTTTTTGTCCCAACCACCTGGTCCCAAATAAACACAGAGAAGCTTATATTAATTACAGAATGCTCAGCCGATGGCTCAGGCTTATTACTAACCAGCTCTTACATTTAAATTAACCCATCTCAATTAATCTATATATTGCCACATGGCTCGTAGCTTTACCTGTCCTTTACCTTTATCTTGCTTCTTGGGCAGCTTGCTGGTGTCTCCCTCAACTCTGCCCTTCTTCCTCTGAGTCCTCAGTTTGATTGTCCCACCTAACTTGCTATAGGCCAATCAGCTTTGCTATTAACCAATGAAAGCAATACATATTCACAGGATACAGAAGTATTATCCCACAGCAACTGTCCACACCTACTGCAGTTCCATGCCTTGTCTTCCAAGGGCTCTCTCCTCCATGGAAGCAGCTACAATAATGCCTACTTCTTTTGCCTCTCACTTTTCTTTAACAATTCTAGCATTCTGGTGCATGAACTGTACACAATGTGTCAAAACAAACACTCAAATATGTTGATAAGACACAAAAACAACCCCAGGAATTTTGTGGTTTTTAACATCTTACGGTCTCTATTTAGAATTAGCCGTTTTAATTTGTTCCAGCATGGGTATCAAATTAATGCTCAAAAATCAAAATTGCATTTAAAAAAAATGGACATTTAAAGAGTTTGCAAATTACATTTGTATTTTATACAGTATTGAACATATGAGTTTTAAATTGAATTCTAAACAATAGAACATTCAAGAAAATCAGAGAACCAGATGCTAAAACTTTTCTAAGTTCCAGCCTGGTTCCCCTGCCCCAGGCTGCACAAAGGTTGAAAGCTGAGGCACTACCTTCTTCACTCTTTACGTCATGGACTGGAAGCTCAATATGTTTTGGGAAAATAAATGAATGAAAGGAAAAAAAAATTGGTATACAAAGCAATAGCCTTCCAAACACACGCACAACATTATATTCATTTACGCTATAATTATGCACAGATCTCAGTGGGCCTGAATGCATCAGCTGAAGTACACATTGAAATTGAACCAAATAAAATGACACCACTGTAGTGTGCTGTGGATATTGCTCTGTATAAATAAAATGCTGATTGGCCAGTAGCCAGGCAGGAAGTATAGGCGGGACAAGCAGAGAAGAGAATTCTGGGATGTGGAAGACTGAGGCAGAGAGACGTTACCAGCTGCTGCCATGACAAACGAGATGTAAGGTACCAGTAAGCCACAAGCCACATGGCAACCTATAGACTAATAGAAATGGGTTAATTTAAGACATAAGAACTAGATAACAAGAAGCCTGCTGTGGCCATACAGTTTGTAAGCAATATAAGTCTCTGTGTGTTTACTCGGTTGGGTCTAAGTGGCTGTGGGACTGGCGGGTGAGAGAGATTTGTTCTGACCTTGGGCCAGGCAGGACTGGAGAAAACTCCAGCTATAGTAGTGGGTCATCAGTATGAAAGATTCTGGGGCCTATGGAATGGAATAAGATTTTGAACTCGAAGAATGTAAAAATGTAGAAGTCCCATTCAGTCTCTTTCTTACCAGGAAGCTTTTTATTGTATTTGTCAGAGAGCTTAATAAAATTGAGTGATTTCATTTTTAGCCACCTGTTTGGTCCCTGGTGTTAATGCCCCCAAACGGTTGGTCTAAAGGCTTATTGTTTAACCTATCTCATTTGCACAAAAAATTACAGGCCTCTTGTTATAAGCAGTCTACATAAACCACATTCGTTTCTTAATTGTCCTATTCTTTTCAATCTCTTGCTCTTTTGTCCATTGACAGCTCCATGAATGTGATCAACAGTCCTTACAAGCCACAGTATCAAATTCCACTGCTACTTGGGACCTAGAGAAGATATCTCTGGCCCAAAACTTCTATCTGAGGGTTGGCCATAGTCCTCAGGATCGATGGTGCATATCTCATATGGCTGAGGCAAGTCCATCCCACTCCACAATTCCAAAACAAAGGAAAGATATGAAAATTCCCACAGCCTTCCAAATTCCAACTTCTGAGCCTACGGAGAAACATTTCACATCCAAACCACACCGATTGCAAAAGTAGAAATGACAGTTAAGACTGTATCAAACATAAAAGAGTCTGCACAGCAAAGGAAGTAAGTACAAAATTAACTAAAAAAAAACAAAAAACAAAAAACAAAACAAAAACAAAGGACTGCAATACAGTCAAGCTATCCATCTGAGAAGAAATTAACTTCCAGAATATAAGGAATGGAAAAAGCTGAACACCAAATAATCCCATTTCAAATTGAGCTGCAACTCTGAATATACATTTCTCCAGAGAAGGCAACACGTATGTGGGAAATTGGCCTGTCTCACAAATTATTAGGGAAATGCAACTCAGAAACACAATATCCCACACAGCTATAATGGCTATCATCACAAAAACAAAAAAAGTAAATGCTGAGTAGCATGTAGACAAAGGGCATTTGTATCACAGTAAAGTTGTAAATTAGTACAGCCCTATGAAAAACCATTATAATAACGCCTCAAAAATAAAAACACAGCTGCCTATTTCTAGCAATTCCACCAATGTAGGGGTGTGTGTGTGTGTGTGTGTGTGTGTGTGTGTATGTATGTATGTATGTATATGCACAGGAGAGGAAATAAGTACACCCAAAGATACATTCCTGTATTTGTTACAGCATTACTTACAGATAAATCACAGAAATAGCCTAGCAGCCCAGTAGTGAATGAAGAAAATGTGACATGCATATATATTTTTCAGCCATAGAAAAGACTGAAATCTTATCTGCAGCCACATGGATAGAACATGTCATTGTAATAAGTGAAATACGCCAAATACAGAGAAACATCACATTTTCTCATCATTTATCTGTGGAAACTAAAATGTTAATCTCATAGACTAGAGTGGAAGGGTGGTCATCACACACTGGACAGGGGAGACAGAAAGGGGTTAAAGGTCACCAAAGCACAGAAGAATTGGTGTTTGTTTTGTATAGCATAGTGCAGAAACTGCATGATATATTTCAAAGTGAATAGGAACAGGATGAAGTGCCACATATGAATGATTTGTGTTCGATTTAAAAGCATTAAGAAGGGCTGGAGAGATGGCTCAGAGATTAAGAGCACTGGCTGTTCTTCCAGAGGTCATGAGTTCAATTCCCAGCAACCACATGGTGGCTCACAACCACCTGTAATGAGATCTGGCGCCCTCTTCTGACCTGCAGGTGTATATGCAGACAGAACACTGTATACATAATAAATAAATTAATCTTTAAAAAAAAAAAAAAAAAAGAAGAAGAAGAAGAGCTGGAGAGATGGCTCAGAGGTTAAGAGCACTGGCTGCTCTTCCAGAGGACGTGAGTTCAATTCCCAGCAACCACATGGTGGCTCACAACCAGCTATAGTGGGATCTGGTGCCCTCCTCTGGCCTGCAGGCATACATGCAGGCAGAATACTATATACATAACAAATAAATAAATCTTTTTTAAAAATGTATTAAGAAGTTTTATTCCTAAATGTTTATTTCTTTACAATTCTAAAGGTGGTGGGACCTGGTAGTCTGGAGCTAATAAATGAGACAGACTAAAGTCTCATGCAATAGTCAACTTTATTCAGAGCATCAGATAATTTATACTCTGAGGGTTAAGAAGGGTCACATGAGTAAAGCACACAATCACAAGGACAAGTCGCCTGTGACAGACAAGCTGCACATGATAAAAACGTTTTTCCATCGAGGTGTGTAAACAAATAATATCCAGCTGTAATGAATAATCTAAAGTAAATTCATTCCTATCTGCTGCACCTGGGGCAAGGAGCACACTATCACATTCCAAGAACAATTTCCATGTTTTGAAGGAACTGAGGTCACAAGACTCTTGGACTTATTTTCTTGGAATTTTGTCACACGACTCCATTCTTGGACCATGCTCCAACACTTACTTTCCTGATTTGACCTTAAAATGTTTTACATTTAAGTGTGTGTGTGTGTGTGTGTGTGATATGTGTATGTGACATGTGTGTGATGTGTGTATGTGTGTGGTATGTGTGTGTGATGTGTGATAGTGCACACATATGGAGGTTAGAGTGTGGGAGTTGATTCTCTTCTTCTACCACATGGGTCTCAGGGTTTGAACTTAGATCCTCAGGCTTGGCAGCAAGCCCCTTTGCCTACTGAGCCATCTCACCTATCTCATCCTGATGATTTCACGTTGTGTTCATGCACTGGATTATCATAAAGCACCACACAAAATGCACAAATCATACGATAATATGTCTTGAATTTTTGTTTTTCAAAAGAAAACCGTCTATCATTCCCCACCTCAGTTCACTCTACAGTTAGCACAGAGCATGCCCCTGGGGAGAAAACAACCTCAAACTCATTGCCACTCACATTTTTATGAAGCTCCGTTGAGAGGAATAATTCAGGACTGAGGACTGCAAGGTCTACAGTCCACTCAACTCTCTAAATAGCCTAAAATGTTTTCCCAAATTAAGCCAGACAGGCAGAGCACCACAAACCTGACCACATCTGCCATCCCCACCCCCACCGGAGAGCCTTTCACTGAATTTGGCCTGGGTGTTTGTTATACATTACGAAACACTGTGGGATGTTATTAAAAATGGGCCTGCAAAAATCTGTCAGATTTATTGGAAAATAGTGTCCTCTTTATCACATAGTGACTTCTTTGTGAGATTTACAGAGAAATTTCTTCCTGGTCTCCTAACCAGAAATAATTATGCTACTCTTGAGTAACTGGCTTGTTTTTATCTCCTCAACACTATGAATCATGTCATGGATCATTTTCCCTTCTCGGCTTTGTCTGCCAAGAATCTGAGAGGCGAATTTGTGGTCAGTCTCCAGCCAGACCACAGGACCTTACAATTTCTACTGTGTTATCCTGACTTCCAGCTTCATTGTTGGGGCAGAAAAGCGTCATGGAGCCAACAGGCCTGAGTTTTAAGCCCTAGGACTCGGACTCTTAAAATCTGTGTGGTCATTTATCCCTGACCCATGCTCAGTTTCCACATTTCTAAAATGAAAACAATAACACCTACCTCCTGGGGTTAGCATTAGGACTAAATAAAATCATACACACAAGAAGCTTAAAATAGTACCTGCCAAAGAGCAAGCAAATGATTTCTCTTTAGACATTATTCTCACCTTTACTATTCTTACTTTTCTTTTACACTAGCTTCCTCTTAGCACTTACACGGCAGCTCACAACCACTGATAATTCTACTTCCCAGGACCAATGCCCTCTTTCAACATCTGCATGCACCCAGCATGTATGTGGTACACATACACACAGCAGGCAAAACAAAACACATATATACATAAAATAAAAATAAATAATTGTCTAGATTCATGGTTCTCAGCCTGTGGGTCATGACCTCTTTAGGGCTTGAACAACCTTTTCACAGGGGTCACCTAAGACCATCAGAAAACACAGGTGTTTATGTTATAATTAAAAACAGTAGCAAAATTACAGTTATGAAGTAGCAATGAAAATAATTTTATGGTTGGGGGTCACCACAACGTGAGGAACTGTATTAAAGGGTTGTGTATTAGGAAGGTTGAGAACCACTGGACTAGATAGACCTTAATATGGTGTTTGCCTCTTTCAGGGAAACTAGAAGTCTCATTGTGCCCTGATTTTCTCTAATTATAATCTGTCCTGATGATGGGTTCTATAAGGGAAGTTCTTTGTACCATGTGACTGACCAAGAAGCACCGTTGGGAGACACTACTGAAAATCTTCTTAGCAGACAAGGTCAGCATCTCAGGAAAGCTGTATCTCTGTTCTTTGTTCTTCCCAAGGAGTCCACATCTCTAAGGCAGCTACTCTGGTTGCTTGGCTAAAAAGGCAGTGCATCTTTTGCTTGTGTGTGCCAATCATTTTTTCAGATAAAAATGAAAATCAGCTATCCAGCAAAAAGAAAGCATGAGACAGAAAAGGGGGTATTTAAAAGCATGGAAAGGTTTTACTCCAATACAGAATACAGTTTTTTTGTGTGTTTGTTTGTTTGGTTTGGTTTGGTTTTTCAAACCAGGGTTTCTCTATGTAACAGCCCTGGCTGTCCTGGATCTCACTCTGTAGACCAGGCTGGCCTAGAACTCACAGAGATCCACCTGCCTCTGCCTCCCGAGTGCTGGGATTAAAGGCGTGCACCACCACCACCTGACAGAATATAGTTTAATTAAAGTGAAACATTGTGTTTTACATCACCATAATTTAAACAAGTAGTTCTTATCAACTTCTTACATTCCTTACTTCTGGTGAGAGTTGTTAAAAAAGGCTTATCACACTCTTAGGTGTGAAATCCAAGGAATCCTTTGCTATATAAAAATACTTTTTCCAAGACATTTGCCAGCTATATGGCTGAAAGAGGATTAATATCTAGACTAATACAAAGAACTTCGAAATCTAAACATCACAAAAACAAACTACATAATTTAAAAATGGAATATAGAGCTGAACAGCATTCTTAGAAGAAACATGAATAGCTAGTTAAGACTTTTAAAAGTGTCCAACGTTGTTAGCTACCTGGGAAATGAAAACTACTTGGAGATTCCACAACAATTATTTTCATTGCTACTTTGTTAGCGGGAGGACAAAATAGTACCGCCAATAAGGGAATCAGTCTCAGGAATTCTACAAAGAAATTAAATATAGAAATACCATATAAACCAGTTATATCAACCTTGGATAGATATCCAGAGGATTCTATATTCTCCTACAGAGATACTTCTCTGTGTATGTCCATTGTTGCTCTATTTTCAATACCTAGGAAGTGGACTCGTCCTAAATGTCCATCTACTGATAAATTAATAATGAAAATGTGGCACAAATACACAATAGAATCTTATTCAGCTGTAAAGAAATTTGAAAGTCTATAATTAACTGGAAAATACTACACTGAGTGAGGTAAATCAGGCCCAGAAAGTCAAATATTGCATATTTTCTCTCACATGTAGACAATAGCTTCAATTTTTATATTTGTTTGTTTAACTTAGAATTTCCCTCCTTTTCTTTCTTTCTCTGTGTAGCCTTGGTTGTCCTGGAACTCACTCTGTAGACCAGGCTGACTTCAAACTCAGAAATCACCTACCTTTATCTCCTGGAGTGCTGGAATTAAAGGCGTGCACCACCACAGCCTGGCAGCTTAGAATTTCTATAGAGACCTATCTATACATGAGAAAGGGGCTATGGAGAGGGAAGGCCTTATAGGAAAAGACTTGTAATATTAAACAAGACGGAATAGTGAGGGTGGCAACGTTTAAACAATGTCTTAGTTACGGTTTTTATTGCTGTGAAGAGACACCATGACCATGGCAATTCTTTTAAAGAAAACTTTTAACGGGGTGGAGGGGGGCTCGCTTACAGTTTCAGAGGTTCTGTTCATCATCATCATGGTGGGGAGCATGGTGCTAGAACTCAGAGTGCTACATCTTTCGGGCAACAGGAAGTCAACTGACTCACTGGGTGGTATCCTGAGCATAGGAAACCTCAAAGCTCACCCACATAGTGGCACACTTCCTCTAACAAGACCATACCCATTCTACCAAAGCCACACCTCCAAATAGTGTCACTTCCTATAAGATTATGGGGGCCAAATACATTCAACTACCACAAACAGGAATGGGTGTAGGGGTACAGGCAGATGCTTAACAAAAACCAAGGATGTATAAAGAAGCCACACAGAAACCTACTTCTCTATAAACTAATTTTAGAATATAATCTTAAAAAGAGCTTGAATATGTGCAGATCCCAGAGGCCATGGGTTATTCAACAAAACTTCTCATGGCAGATGTGGGACACCTTCCTAGCAGTTGGTTGCTAAGAAAGCTCTAGAGGCTCCCAAAACTATGCATATTACGGCCACAGCCCCATGGCTGCCCATCAGAACTGTATGGTAAGACCCTATTGCTGAAGAAACCATGCACCTTATCTACAGAACACAGAGAAGCCATGCTGAGTTGAAAGCTTCCTTCCTACTGGACAGCTTTTGTAGTACCAGAAGAGAGGCTAATGGACAGCTGAGGAAGAAAACGTTCTTTCCCAGCTTTGGACCTTACGTGTTACAATGCAAACTTTACACAGGGAAAAAAAAATGTGCTTACTAGGACAATAGAGGTACAGTTGTTCTGGGGGTAATCAACTGATTTCTGGTTGTTTCTACAGACTATTTTGGAGAAGGGAGTTGATCCCTGGTGCTGTGGACTTAGTCAAAGGCCCATGGCTGGGAGATGAGAGGGTGTTCTAAGAGTGAACCTACTACTTTTTTTTTTTTTCTAAAAGGACATGTTGCCAAACTGCTTCCTGCAGATTTGTTTGTGGCAATAGAATAGGGCTGTCCTTAGCACTGATCAAAACATCTTCTCTCTGTAATGAACAGCAGTTACTGCACACTCAAGACTGGCCAAGGTGTCAAGAACAAGGGACTACTGAGTGCTCAACCTTAAAAGGGACACCCATATCACCTACTCCAGAGAACACTGTGGAAGATGGGGAGGAAATCATCTAAGAGTTACGTGACAGGGAAGAGGGTCATGAAGCACTATCTCATGAGCATAAGACGGCCACAGCACTCTTGAACTCACAGCAGCTGTGGTTGGCCTACACAAAACTGAGACCGTAAACAGAAGGGTGGGGTCTCATGGCACCCGGCCCTGCCCAAGGAGCTATTGGCCACCGAGGAATGCTTGTGGGAGAGGAAGTCATTGTCCTCAGAAATGCAGCCACTGCTGAGTTACTCCTGTGCCAGTGGATAGCTTCACAGTCTTGCCCACATGGGCAGCTCTGGTTAAACCCAGTGGACCACAGAGCAAAAAAAGGAGTTAGGAGAAGATGGGGCTTGGGAGGATTAGGAGGAGGATAAGAGAGGAGAGAGGGGTAAATGTGATCAGGATGCCATTTATATACACACATAAAGTTGTCAAAGAATACATTAACATAAAAATACTTCCTCCAAATTTCAATTGTTGTAAATTAGAGCTTTATTCCTTGGGTTTCAGAAACAGCAGACTTTTTCCTATTATAATGAAACTATTAAGTAGGTTTGTACAAAAGAAGATATTTAGGGGCTGGAGAGATGACTCAGCTGTTGAGAGTACTTGCTGCTTTTGCAGAGGACCCAGGTTCAGTTCCCAGTGCCCTTGTGAGATGACCCACAACTGTCTGTAACTTCAGCTCCATGGGATCCAACACCCTCGTAAGGCCTCCTATACACATATGTACATACAAACATGCATAGAGACACATGTATACATATATTAAAATAAACCTTTTCAAAAGAAGAAGGGATTTAGTCGAGAACTATTTACTGCTATGACTTACTAGCATTCACTACTATTACAGCTCCACAGTCATCAGAGATAAAGTAATGCAACATGCTTTTGCAGAGCATCACAATGGAGGGAACCAGGAATAAACAGTGTGTCTGCTGATGGGAGACACAAAGAATCATAAAACATTAAAAGAAGAAAGAGTGATAGTAAGGGATGTGGCTGGAGTCACTACTTAGAAAGGGGATCAGGGAAGATCATGCTGATGAGAAAAGGGATATATCAAGAGGGCTACCTGGAAGAAATGATTTGCACCAAGGTGAAGAAAGAAACCTCCCCAGGGAAGGGTGAGCAGGTCCCTGGGTTCATTTTGCTGGCTGCTGAATAGGAGTCCAGTTCAGAGTCCTAATCTTGGCTCTGGCAGCTCCCTGCCCTGCCTGACCTCAGCTCTCACAAGAGGTAACAGTGTTTGTCCTGTCTGTCCTCTGCAGCTGCTGAAGCTTGGGTTTCTATTCAGAGAATATTTTCAGCCCTACAGGCAAAGAACATTAGGAAAACGCAAAGTACAATTACGTGATTTTTCCTCCATATTTTCTCCTGTCTCTTTCCATTTTGGCTGTTATTTTATTAAAAGCAAATAAACAAATCTGGTGGCTTATCCCTCCCTCTCATTAAGCTAACCTCATTGGTCATTTTAGACATGTCTGCATCAAGGGCAGTCCTGAGACTATCCTCCACACTCAAAGTCAAGATCAACATGACACTAATAGCCTACCATTCTACAAACTATTTCGGCTGTTCTTGCTGGAATAGTAGAGGGGTTTGTGTATCAAATTTATTTTAGAAGAACAAATGAAGGCAGCCCGTCTTAGAGTCCCCGAGGCAAGAAGCAGAGATGCATAGACAAGGCTCAGAAGAGGAAGTGAACAAAAAACCCAGATGCAAACTTATTCTTTCTAGGTCTGCAGGATTTACTTCATCATTTTTCAGAGCCCTCATGGTTTGCTCTAACTTCATTCTATTTTAGTTTAGCCACAGTATAAGTTATGGTAAACTGGAGAAGCAGCATGATTAAGGAAAATTTTAATACTGACATAGATTGAAAGCATGAAAAGTTCAGAGTGGAGTTCCAGTCTCTGAATATAAAAGTGATGGCTTTAAAGATGACTCCACTATGGAACATATCAAACATAATTTTAAAATAAAGGACACCTTTTTGGGGTTTTGTGCTAGGGGTAAAACCCAGGAAGTATGTGTTCTACCGGTACCTCCACCCATGAGGAGACAGGCGACAAGTCCTAGGCTGGCATCTTGCAACTTGTCTCACTGATGCCTGGATCCAAATGCTTGTGCCTCCCTGGATTCTTTCAAAGTAAACCCAGATATCACATCACTCCATCAGTAAACACAGTTAACTTTCTCTACTCTTAGCAGGTGTGGTAAATAAAGTTACCCCCAACAGTAATTGGCAGGTACTGCTAAGTCATTTTTCCTAGGGAAGGGAAAGACTCATGTCACTATAAACCTCTGGTCATAATGTTGTCAAACATAACTTTGTTTTATGTGTGCTTCTGCTTAAAAACACCTGATTTAATAAACGTCCATTTATGAACATCAAACACATGGTCAACAGCGCTGTAACTCATGCCTATTTGGAGCTTCCTAATAGACACATGTTCTCAACAGACACATGAGTTTTGTACTTGGGAATATTAACCAGAATGTCAGCTCTATGCATGAGAACCACTTTTAAGTGGAAAAATGCACAAAAATATGAGAAACCTGATATTAAAGTAGACCAAGAGGAGGTGTTTTCTTTCCTTGTCTGTTTTTATCATTGAGAATTGAAACAAGGCAGGGCCAGGAGTCATGGCCATGCCTTTAGGGAGGCAGAGGCAGGTGGGCCTCTGAGTTTAAGGCTAGCCTGGTCTACAGAGTGAGTTTCAGGTCAGCCAGAGCTACAAAACCTATCTCAAAAAACCAACCAAACAAACAAACAAACAAAAAACCCAAGAAAAAAAAAGGAAAGGAGGAGGAGGAGGAGGAGGAGGAGGAGGAGGAGGAGGAGGAGGAGAAGAAGAAGAAGAAGAAGAAGAAGAAGAAGAAGAAGAAGAAGAAGAAGAAGAAGAAGAAGAAGAAGAAACAAGAAAGCAGAATGTCACTGTCTTAGCTGGGACTATTTACTTCAGGAACTCAACTTTCTGCCACCCTGTACATATATATCTAGCAAGGCAGTGAAAGTTCCACCAACCCTGATTTGGGGGTTATCAATGCATTTTCATATGTTAGCAAATGCAGAAATGTGAACTCAACAGTACAGATCAGTTGTATTGTGACATGGATTTCACATAAGGGTTTTTTTTTAATTAATATAACCACAATATCTTTTTTTTCAAAAAAATTAGATTTAAAATTTTTAATTACTTGTATTTATAACATGTGTGCATGTGTGTGTGTGTATGAATTTACACACATATATGGAGGTAAAATAACAACTTGGAGGAGTCAATTCACTCCATCATGTGAGTCTCAGGATTGAACTCAGGTCATGAAACAAGTGTCTTTACTCAGTGAGCCATCTTGCTGGCCCCTAGAATTTTCAAAGTGAGTAATTTTAAATGGCTTTGTCATTCAAACATTGTCTGCTGCATGTTTTGTGTTATTTCTGACTTAGGTTTGTTAAAGGAAGTTATATTTATTGCTAGTAGTACAGAAATTGAAAGTACGTTAAAAATATAGAAAACTCTGCCCACTGTGCCAACTTGACTCCATATTGTTAGCATTATGAGGAAGTGAACTCTCGGTGTCCTGGGGTTGTTAGCTGTCTGGCTATCCACTGTGCTGCTTTCATTTTTAGTTCAGTTTTTATATTAAACACACTTGACTTTCTGTTCTTACTGTTTGCTTAGCAAATGTCTATTGATGCATCTCATCTCACAATAAAATTAAGCCCTCACAACTGTGATGATCTTTGTGCTGTGACTTCTGCTAATTCCTCAAGCCCTTGGTCCTTCTTTCCTTCTTGCTCACCACCCTCCAGTCACTCTAGTCTTTCTCTTGGATGGATTCCTCAAAACACATTCTCTGTCACTGGCCCTTTGCACTTCCCGTTCCCTCTGCCTAGAGTACTTGTTCTCCAAATGTAGATGTGATTGACTCTTCATCATTCAAATCTCCATTCGAATTGAAAAGAAAAGTATTAGCACTCAACATAGCAAGTTTCCGTGTGGCATTTTTCTCAGTCTAAATCTTATCTGTACAAGCCAGGGCTTGAAAATCCTTCTGCTCATTATTTACAACAGCATAATTTGGGTGATTGCACGTGGTGTTTCCCCCCAAAAAGAGGAAACAAATGAAGAGAGAGCAATTTTAGAGAGAATTAGTTCAATGTAGGGCATGATAGAGTTGAGATAGAGTCAATTGCTTACCTGGCAGCTGAACTGATGAAACCAGACCCAGCAAGGGGATATGGTTGGAGGAAAATGGCTGAGCACATAAGAGTTGGGAGACTTGCTCAGGAGATCAGGAAACAGCAAATACAAATAGGGATGAAGATAGAGCAATTAAAGTCACAAGATTTACGGGGCTGCTCCTAAGGTTATGTCGGCAGTAAACAGATAGCACAACAAAACACAAACAGGGGAGCCTTTCTTTGGGAATTGGGAGGTCACAGGTGACCAAGACTAGAGCTGCAAGCTCGCATGCAAGGGACTGACTATTACGCAGTGGGAGGAGTTAGCAAATGTCTGTCATCGTTAGCAGATTCTATGCTCCTGGAAGGCAAAGCCCAGTCCTCCCAGTTTCTTCACATCTGCCTCAATTCAGGATGGTACTGTAACGTGGGAGGTACTCTTTTTCCCCGGAAGTATATGACCAGTGAAGGAGAGGGTGAGGCCAGGAGAAGACAGTGGAGAAGACCAGGGAACGGGGGCATGGAGAAGGAAGGAGAGAAAGGGAACACAAGAGAAATAAGGACAGATCCAACACTGTATGGACAGGATCCAGTTGTACTCTGAGTGGGAATGTCTTGAGCAGGTCTGTGGGTAGAGGTAAAGGCAACACAGAGCAGAGAGCTCTATCTAAAGATAAGGCCCTTTGTGGTGACAGGTTTTGTTGCATAGTTATTCCTTTGAATTAAAACACCCCTTCCTGAGGGGACCAGGGAGACTTACAAGTCTTAGGAGGCTAATAAAATTTAGAGGCTCAGGAAACTCACAAAACTTACAAGATTCAGAAAGCCCATAAACTTCCAAGACTCATGAGGCCTGCTCCCAAGCTCATGTAAGCAGTAAGCAAAGAGGAGACACTTGAGCGAAGCCGCCTGCACCTTAGACAGCTTCAGAGACGCCCATTTCGTGTGTCATTGCTCCAGCCGGGGAAGGCTTTTTGCTGATGCAGCTGCCTTGAGACACCTATGCTCCTGCACTGAAGTGCCCAAACTCCTGCCTTGAGTTCCCCCATGCTCCTCTAAATAATCCCAAAACTCTCATTGATTCACCAAGCTAGGCTTAGGTGGAATCAGTTCTTTGGATTGATGGTGGAATCAGTGCCCTATCTATGGTGAATAAACATTTGTTCCTATCTCCCCAGGAAACATCACACACAGCTTGTGTAATAAGGAAAGATGGTATATATTATAATCCAATAAAAACTAAGTTTTATAAGAGAGAAGTCCATGGCAAGTCATACATTGTTGATTAAGAGTGATTTGAAATTTCATGATCCTATATTATTTTTAATTGGTTTAATATTACAATCAAGTGGAGTAGCTAATATTTGGGCTGGTGAGATGGCTGAGCAGGTTAAGGTACTTTCCACCCACCTATGATGTGTAGCCAGAAGGTTTCTCCAGTACCGCCTGACTGCGCGGTCTGTCAGCTGCTTATAAAATAATCATTCAGAGGCTCAATATTAATTACCAATTGCATGGCCTATGGCAGGCTTCTTACTAGCTAGCTCTTATAACTTAAATTAACCCATTTCTATTCATCTATGTATCGCCACGTGTTCACATCTTGCTTCTCTTGGCTGTTCTGGCATCTTCCTCCTGCCTTTCTTCTTCCTGTCTCTCACTTCAATTTCTCCCCTAGCTATAACCTGACTTGCCATAGGCCAAACGGCTTTATTTATCAACCAATAATAGCAACACATATTCACAGCGTACATAAAGACTTTCCACAGCAATAATGACCTGAGTTCAATCTGCAGGGTCCACATAGTGCAAAGAGAGAACCAGCTCCTGCAGGATGTCCTCTGATCTTCACAGGCCTGCTACTGCATGTGTGTGTGTGTGTGTGTGTGTGTGTGTGTGTACAAACACAAATAAATCCAATAACAGAATAGGTAACTTTCACATCTAACTTTGTAGTTTTGGTTGCAGTCTAGTATTTTCAAACTGTTGTCTTCGTTCCCAATGACTTCTCCTTTGGCAGAACTTTGCATTTTAGCAATAAAACAGATTACTACTGAGGCTGGGTAGAAATAGGGCAAAGAATGACAATAAATTTAATTTACACAAAGATAAATGACTGCTTTGCTGGTACCAAAATGGATAAAGATGGTTAAAATAAACAGGAAATCAGAATCTAAGATTGCAGAGTAAATTACATCTATCTTTTATGTCCTTTGAGGAATGTAAACACCTCTATACCACCCAAAAAGGGCAGAAAAAAAATCATATTTCCTCAAAAACAAACAAACAAAAAGCAAAAAACAAACCCTAAGTCTTGAGGTCTTTTGCTAATGTCGACAAATTTCTTGTTTGCCCAAGTTGAACTGTGTGTAATGTTTATTTCGTATATTCCTACCTTGAAGAAAAGGCCCTCCTGGTTCCACCACGCTATTTTATATCTTATTTTGGCCTTTTCCCCAAACTCAAGAAAACAACTCTGAATTTTACCTAATTAGAGTCTTAGTCAAAGGCAGACACTTCTGATCCTCAAAAACTAGGTCCAAAGTACCATCCACAGCAGATTCTGTCTCTGTTTTATGGGATATTTGTCAGACCCAACTTCTGGCATGATCATTTTATCAAGAAGACAGAGACCAACTTGGGGGCCTGGTTGTCTCCCCCTGGGAGGGTCCCAGAGATCTAACCAGGTCATCAATCTGGGCAGCGGGCGCCTTCATCTTGCAGGTCCCTTCGTGGTTGTTAGTTTTCTTTAACGCCCCCTCCACCTCCCCCACCCCGCCCCACCCCCAAGCTTTCCTCTGAAAACTTCTCTGACAGCTTGTGCTTTTAAAGCTCGGCTCTCCCTTTCCTTGATACTCGTCGCATTGTACCTAAACATTTCCCATGAAACCTCCTGCCTCTGCTCCCGCCCCTTTGGCACTAACTCGGAGCCCCTTCCCCAGATCCCCGCCATAAAAACCAGTTAAGACTTCAGACCGTTTTCTAGGAGTGAGAATGCCTTAGCAGGTACAGAATGACTCCGGATTCCTTTCACAGCCATGGTTCTCAGCATGCGGCACCGGAAGCAGCGACGAGCCTAGAGCGCTCTTGTCCCCCTTCCGACCCACTGAGTGCAAATCCTGGGAGTGGGGCTCATCAGTGTTTTCAAAAGCCCTCCGGTGTTTCTGATGTCAGTGAAAGCTTCAGAGTGTTGTCATTACAACTCTCTTTGGTTCTTGGACTCTCGTGTTTGCTAGAATCAGGTGAGGAGACTCTCGGGTTCGTTTCAGCTGTACTGTGGTGGGTCCCTAAGTTTCTAGTCATTTTCTTTTCACTCAAGGGGTTAAAACATTGCACTACCTTCAAATAAGAACTACACGCACAGAGCATTTTTTTTTTCTCTATCGTGGAGGGTTGGTTGGGGAGGTGTAAATGGTACTATTTTCCTGGTTTGTTTAAAAATATCTAGATATGTTTATAGCATAACTCTAAGTTAATCATGGACAGATACATAGGGTCTAAGTGTACATATTTAATTTTTATCATCAGTTCATTAAAACATATAAATGCAGAAATGAGAGTGGCATACGGCTTTATTCCAAGCATCGTGGACACCTAGATTAGCGGCAACTGTATTTGCGGTTCAGAGATGCCTGGCTGGGTGCCTTCCCCCTTAAAAAATTTAGCAATCCTTCAGGTTAGGGCCCTGGACAAGCAGCCTCCTCACAGCCTCCGCCCCCAAGTCTCTGGAACCCAACTACAACCCTGCTAATGTCTTCAGACAAAGGCATCATTTTGCTCAGCTTTATTAATAGCAGCAAGTGTTAGAGACTCGGCGAACTGAACCCTGTGGGGAGAAAAGTCGGCGTGGGTGTGGATTTAAGCGGTACCATCACCTCATCAGGCCGTGTTTCTGTTTTCCTTTCATAAAAACCAAAATAGACAATGGAAAAAAAACATAAATTACATTTTTCCCT
This sequence comes from Peromyscus attwateri, assembly GCA_902168425.1. Lineage (NCBI taxonomy): Eukaryota > Metazoa > Chordata > Mammalia > Rodentia > Cricetidae > Peromyscus > Peromyscus attwateri. The sequence goes on from CABHPP010128135.1 coordinate 24,138, forward strand.
AATGGAAATGAGACACTGATTTGGGGTTTAACTAGTGAAGTTTATCTTTAGATGAATTAATAGAAACAGTTTTCTTTTGTGACTAGATTTTCTTCTATTTACTGCCTGCTGATTCAATTTAGGGCATATTGTTTCTTTTAACTTGAATAATCATATACCATGTCACTGCTCATAGAACCTCCTATTTTTAAAAAAAATTAAGGGTTGACTGATTCAGGTTTCAGTACTTTTTATCTTGTTTGGAAGAATTACCTTGACTTTCTTCTAACAAAATTTGCCCCAAATCCATAGGTATACGATTACTCTAGTGCAACTATAGAGTTCAGGGAGGATCAGGGAAAGACCTGTGGTCCTTATAAAAATCTTGAAGAGCAGCTTGTCTCCGTGCTCAGTAACAATCAACTATAGCAGATATGTGCGCTGTGCTATGCCGGCGCTATGGTCACTGAGCATAAAGGAAGGATGGAAGAGTCCCCCGGGTAGTCCTCGAGGTATTCCAGAGAGTTCCAGAATGGATATCCACCACAAAACTGTCTGTTTGGAGAATTCCAGAAGAACTTCAATTTTGCCCTGGTATTTATGTGCAAAACCAAGGTAAACGAAAGCTGAAGGAGATACTAGAAAGGCAGTCTGAGGACTGACCCCAGACACGTGCAAATTATAGTTGCTCCGATGAAAATGTAGCTAGGCTGCTGGGGTGGTTAGACACACAACACACTTCTCAGAGGCGAGACTTGAACTCTACTCCCACGGGCTGCTGACCTGCAGAGCCTAGAAGCAGCTATGGAGAAAGTGGACACATTTGCCTGACCTTCCATGTGACTGATAGCTATCAGCAGACACAGAAAGACTGACCAATGGTAGGAGAGGCAAGGCCTCTGTTTTAAAGCTCCTGTTGTGTGCCAGTTTAGAGCCTGTTACTGCTCATTTTTAAGTAAGCAGTAGTGAAGCAGCTTGAAGTGTGAGCATTTGGAAGTTACAGCCACCTCTCTGAGAATCTGCGTCCTCTCCACTTCTTGTCTTCTGTGTATCAAGGGGAGACCTGAAGTTAAGGGCGGAGTCTTCATTATGCCTAGTTAGACCAACTGTGACAGGATGCATCACCGCAGCCCCCTTCTGAAGCACACACAGGGCCTGTCCTGATTGACTAGTGACTCTCAGACCTTAACTCTAACCTTACATAGAAGGACCTGTACCTATCCTGATTGTTTGCTGGGCCTTGATCTGGGAGGAAGCTAGATGGCATGCAGATAAACCATTTGCTGAAAGCACTACCAACTGTCTGCCAGAAGTGCTAACCCTTGCAGATCAGAACTTGCTGCATAAGATTAGAACACTCTATCAGGGACTCCTGTACAGGATGATGATGGAGTCTCACTGCAGGAATAAACAATTATAGTAGGAAATATGTTATCTATAAAAAGATGAGCAAGATTGTCCAGAGAAGGAAAGAAAATACTGCTCTATTTCTCAACAGGCTAATGGAGGCTTTCAGAAAGTTCACCAACATGGCTTCCTGATCTCCGTCATGACCACCATTGCCTTAGCCAGTCAGGCCCTGACATCCATGGAAACACAGACAGACCTTATCCTATAGACTCAGCTACCGGCCACTGCCTTGTTAGTGTTCAACAACCAAGATCTGAAAGACTCAGAGCAGCAGGACAAGGGAGACAGACCATAGGCACCACTGGATGGGCTCAGCTACGGGGACTCCTAGACAGGTCTTGGGTATCAAAAAATAGAAATGAGAACTAATTCAAATGCAAAGCCCTGGGCCATTGGGCACACTGATGCACCAAATACCACCCACAGCCATAGCCGATGAGTAAGAACCCAAAGGCATGACATTGGAAGGTGGATTTTCCCTCTTCCCAGAAAAGGAAAGGGCCAAGCCCCGACATCACCACCTTACAGAACTGAAAATATGCACTAAAGACATAAAAGCAAAAGATTGCCTTATGAATTCCAAAGAAGTAATTTTGTTTCTTCTAAAAATACACAGAGATAAAAATTTTTCTATTTTGTTTTACTAAGTATACATTGATTTAATATGACTGTGTCATATGGATTCATAAGAATTGTTTACATGTAATTGTATGTCACTCTGTGTCTAAGAAAGCATGGGACAAATGCATACTGCCTTATAGACCCAGGTATTCATAACTTCTTAAAATCTATTAAGATGGTATTACTGGTGCTATTAAATATGTTTTATAAATCTTTTAAATTCTACTTGTTAGAAACAACATTCATGGAGTCATAAAAGTTTCATTAAGCTATAAAATTTAACATTGTCTAGATTGACGTTATAAGAATATGCTTCCAAAACAGATTTTAGAAAAAAATTAAAAATTTATTTCTGGGTTGGGGATTTAGCTCAGTGGTAGAGCGCTCGCCTAGCAAGCGCAAGGCCCTGGGTTTGATCCTCAGCTCAAAAAAAAAAATTTTATTTCAATTTTTATAGTCAAAGTAATAAAAATAAATGACACAAAACACTTCATTAATCAAAACACTACTAAATAATGTACATTAAAAATTCCTTTATTAGATGAATTGCTGTGGATTTTTTTCTATATTTTTAACATAAAATGATACATGTAAGATTTTCAGTTATGTAATTTAATTATGTGAGCACCTGAGTGTGAAATGTAAGATTTTTATGAACTTTCTGATATATGTAAAATGGTGCATGTGTGTGGAGGGGTGTCTTAAAAATTCATGTTAAATTTTCTTCTCGCAGTGAAATTAGGGGGATACAATCCCAACAAGCAATAGCATTCAGAATTCTGGTCCACACGTCCGTACGTAAGAGGAGGAAGTGGCTACGGTACTGTCTTAACAAAGAGAAATAACTAACGTCACATCTGTAGGATAATTTTTAAATTACAATTGTGTCATGAAGAATGAGTCCTTGCCTGTCTGCCTATGTTCTCAGAAAAAAATCAAACCAAGGTAGTTTTCAAGGTTCTTGTCTAATTTTAAACTAAAGAAAAAGATCCCTTTAAAGCAAGTTGTTAATGCCTGCTCAACCTATGTGGAGCCTTCTCAGCACAGGTTAGCTACTGTGTTTCTAAGACATGGATTTTTTAATTTATTTATGTGGTGTCACAAATTTGGTGTTGTCAAGCTGCCTTCTCCATGTTTATGGTTACACCCAGAGACGAGGGCCGCCTTCAGCCTTCATGAGT
>CABHPP010128136.1:4283-21743 GCA_902168425.1 Peromyscus attwateri
TCTGTCATCTATCTATCTATCTATCTATCTATCTATCTATCTCATCTGTCTATCTATACTCTATCTATCTATCTATCTATCTATCTATCTATCTATCTATCTATCATTTATCATCCATCATTTATCTCTTGCTTTTGACACCTGGTTACTAGTGATTGTTTTCCAAATATTAACAAAATTCAAGGTTAAAAATGTGGACATGCTATGCCAGAATATTTAAGAAATTCTGTGAATACCAACTCTTTTGAGATTCACTGATTTCTCTCATGTATTTTCTTAACAGTTCTTTTGATAAGGAAAAATTTTATATTTTGATTATTTTGGGTTCATAACTAAAGTTTTGTGTATCCCAAGAGAGCTTTGCCTGCCCCCATATGCCTTCAAGTTTTACAAATTTAGCAAAAGTGTTTCATTAAACTAACTCAATTCTTTGTACATGTCAAATCCCTGTTGAATGACTGACAAAGAATGTATAATAACTGAGTGAAAGAGAAGATTAAATACACAGAAAAATCACATGCTCCTGACTTTTGTTTCTTGGCTGCTACTTCTCATTTTCTTTACTTTCTGGTTAGATGGATATTTTTAATTAATAAACAGATGGACTTTATCATAAATCTATCATATTCCTCCCTATCTTCATTCCAAACCTTTATTTTTCTTTATGCATTTCAAAGTAAATTAGAGATTATAATTTCCCTCTTATTAAGGACTTTATGTATTTTAACCAGAATTCATAATCTATCTATATTAATTTAAAGGTAAAATCAAGTACATAGTTGGTAGATTTTTTTTGGTACATGAATATCTCTTACCTAAACTTAAAAAAAATGCTGCCATAACATTATTCTAGAAATTTCTTTCATGTTCCTTCTTAGTTAGTTCCTTCTAACACTACCCCAAATGCAGTAGTGGCTATATTTTTTTCAGTATAGATGAAAATATTTACATTTTGAAACAGAGTTATCATGTGGAGTCTATAACTAGTTTTCTGCTTCCTAACAATCTTTGCCTGCTCCTTTGTGTCAATGCTACAAATAATAAAATTAAAATTATTTTTTAGTTCCAATATTATACTTGAATGTGGGATTTAAGGATACATTTTGACTTTGATAAAAATTTTTAAAAAATATTATTTTTGGGGTTTTTGAGACACTTATTTCTCTGTGTGTCCTGCAACTCACTATGTAGGCCAAGCTGTTCTTGAACTTATAGCGATTCACCTGCCTCTGCCTTTTGAGTACTGGAATTAAAGATGCCTACCACTGTGTCCCAGCAAAACTTATTTTCTTGGAAAAAGTCTACTAAATATTCATCTCTTCTGCTATTGAATAATTCTTCTGTACGGTATAAAGATGTGTTGCTCTCATTGTTAATTAAAAGCCAATTGGCCAATGGCTAGGTAGGATTTTGGGGGCAGAGGGAGTGCTGGGGAGAAGAAGGGTGGAGTTAGGAGAGATGCTATGAGACACAGAGCAAACAGGATGCTAAGTAGGTACATGAGGTAAACAAGCCTTAGGACAGCACATAGATTAATAGAAATGGGTTAATTCAAGTTATAAGAGCTAGCTAAAAGGAAGCCTAAGCTATCAGCCAACCATTTATAATTAATATTAAGTCTCTGTGTGGTTATTTGGGGAACAGCTGGTGGGATGGAGCTGATCAGTGGTCTTGATAGAAAAATCTGCCCATACCCCTCTATGTTCAAAACTAGAAGACAATAGTTGATCTTAGCCAAAAGGCCAGCTCTTGGGACCCTTACTTCCTGCTGAGTTGCCTCATTCAGCCTTTATACAAAGTTGTGTGCCTAGTTTTATTGTAACTTGTTATGCTGTGTTGTAGCTGAAAGTTTTTCTGTGTCCCACACCAGTACTTGAGTCTGTACTGCTCAGACCCAAGTAAACACACAGAGGCTTATATTAATTAAAACTGCTCAGCCATTAGCTCAGACCTACCACTGACTAGCTCTTACATTGAAACTCAGCTCATTTCTGTTAATCTATATGTTGTTACATGTTCCATGGTTTACCTGTGTGCCATTACATACTCTTCCCTAGAAGGTAGACTGACATCTTTTGACTTAGCCTTCCTCTTCCCAGAATTCTTCTTGTCTGCTTATCCTGCCTATACTTCCTGCCTGGCTACTGGCCAATCAGTGTTTTATTAAACCAGTGTACATTGTCCCAACAAATGATGCCAAAATGTGGGACCTAAAACCCAAGAAAGCTTTAAAAAACAAAAAACAGTTTCTAAAACAGAGCTAAAACAACTTCTTAGTTGTGTCTTTCAGGGCAGCCATGAGCTACAGGGTGGCGGGTTTGCAGTGGCGTGTGGGCTTAAGTGCAGCATGGTGGATTTCCACAACAGTACACAGTGGTGTCTCTGAGCCACACAGTGCCCTACATCTTGACAGATTTAGCTTTTGCTAGTACAGAAAAAAAAGGAGATTTCTGGGCTACATGCTGCTGGATGGAAGCATAGACCCACTGCATCTCAGAGACATCGGTGAGCATGGTTCCCAGAGCTGGCAGTAAATGTAGTTCTGCCATGTTGGGCAGCTGAGTTGGGCAGAGCCAGCAGCCAAAGCTGCCATTTCAGTCCTAGTAATGCTGCAGTTTTAAGTAATAGATTTACAATAAGACAGAGTCAGATGGAATAAGACTTCAAATGGTTTACAGTGTGTATAAAAATGTACGTAGGCTTGGAAGAGAGAAGAAAATGAATATAGACAGTTATATAAATAAATAGTTTTAAAAAATAAAGTCTTTTAAAGGGACAGTAGAAGTAATTTTAAAAATAGGCCACATAAAGATGGATATTACACAGAGGATTTGGATTGTGTTGTCTTTGGGATTTTTAACTGCAGAAAGACTTTTAATTATAAAGTTAAACCAATATGTATATTTTAAAGGTATCTTGACTGCAAAATTTGGATCTAAGGATATGTTGCTTTGGAAAGGAGGCTCTGCTTTTGTTTCCACAAGAAGCAAGAGGCTATGGATTTGTTCTAGGATAAGACGGATCAGGTTTGACCAGCCAAGAAAAGGTCTCCAATGACACCATGGCCCAGATCATCCAACATCCAAAATCAACTTCAAGGCAACTGGCTCAGAGAATACAGCCTCACAGACTATTCCAGTCAGGACTTGACCATAATCCTAACATTTTCTTTGTGTCCTCCATAAGATTACCAGCACCCTCTATCAGCAGGAGGTAGCCTAGAAAACTACACCCACATTCCCCCAAAATTTATTATGGACGTTTATCTTTATTTAGGTTGTTGGTTTCAAATTGTTATTGGTCATAGTCAATATCTTTCTAAAAGAAGAAAGGGGGATATGATATTGAAATATAGGTTATAGATATGATAGAATAAAAGGATGGATTGTTGAATCTACTTTTAAAGAGCAACTTGTTAAATATGTTTTACAATGCTATAGATTTTAGTTATTGATACAAATTTACAGTTTAAAGTTAATTTTGCTATACTATATATATATTTCTACCCTCATTTGAGGTATTATGTTTTTGTAACTCATTTAAATTGTAATGGATAATTAATAAATATAGATTAATAATTAGTCTTGTATGACAGTCAAGTTTTCTAGGTATACATAGATATAATTCAATTAGGTACATAATCTTCAAACACTTCCAAGACCTACAGAATATGGAATTTAAAATGTTTTAAAAATCTTAAGCTTTCTGGACAGTGAGACATGTCTGCTCCTGGTAGCTCTGATTTACTTCAAAGAGAAAGATGGGTGTTGAAGACATTCCATATACAGTTTATCTTCTTCTTGGCAAAAATAACCATTTGGGCAAGAAACTGTTCTTGCCTGGACTGCTTGACAAAATGTTGTATTGACTGGACATGCAGGACCCATATGAAGGTGACCACTGAACTTTGCAAGGCAAGATGGTCCTTCAGGTTTCTGCTTCACAGAAGAAACTGCCAGACATTCTACAGGACATAGGAAGAAGCGACTGAGAGACTCTAGGCCTGTGGGCTGAAGATGGATGCCCCAATGTTGCAGAGGAACTTTGGATGACTGTCCAGGAAGGCAGCTGTCTCTGTCATTCTAGACTTTTAGAAGTTGCTTACAATGCATTTCCTGTTTACTTAGATAATATTGTATACTTCTGAGGTCTTTGATGTAGTTGAAGACTAGATAGTTATAATTTTCCTTGGTTATGATAAAAGATAAATTAGATATGAAACTTTAGACTCACAAATATAGGATAGATAGAAAATTTTCTTTAATTTTGCCAAATACAAATAGACTAGATACTGTAACTATAATTCTTGCTTGGTAATTGCTTTGTTATATGTAATATTAATAGGTTAAAGTTAAAAACCTTCCTTTTGTTTAGAGAGAAAAGGGGAAGTGATGGGGGAATGTCTTTCTGTACACTCTGAATTTGTGTTGCTCTGATTGGTTGATAAATAGAGCCATTTGGCCTATGACAGGGCAGCTTAGAGGCAGGTGGGAAACTCAAAGAGAGAGACAGGAAGAAGGTGAGAAGACAACAGCCAGCCACCCAAGGAGCAACATGTTATGGTATTCAGGTAAAGCCATGGAACATGTGGCAATACACAGATTAATAGTTATGGGCTAATTCAAGATATAAGAGCTAGCAAAAAGCTTGAGCCATGGCCATGCAGTTATAATTAATATAAGCCTCTGTGTGTTTCCTTGGGGGATGCGAGTGGGAGAGATTTGTCCTGACCACCCCAGGACACAAGAAATCTTCTGGCTACACTATGTTTGCTGCTATCCCTGGGAGGCCTGCTTATTTCTGAAGGAAAATGGAGAAGGAGCGGATCTGGGGAAGAGAGGAGGTAGGCTAGAGGGACTGGGAGGCATAGCGGGAGGGGAAACTGTGGCCAGGATGTAATATATAAGCGAATAATAATAATAAAAATAAAATCCTATAAGACTAATATTTAAAAGAAAGATAAAATGTGTTGCTTTGTTTCCCTCACTGAAATCAATGAGGAAACTTAAAGTTCAGAGCACTCAAAATGTTGGCTAATTAACATGAGTTTACCAATCTAAGACCATATTCTAAAAATAAGTTTCAATATGAAACCATAAGTTTTGAAAAATACTTCACATAAATACTATACCAGCAAATACCATTCTCTATCCCCTAAAAACAAACAAATCCATTGGCTTACTCTGTTTCGGCTTGGTATGATATTTTTGTTTCTTTAGTTACTGAGACTAAATAAAAGCAAAGTTTTATGTCTTAGAGTGGACTGTGTCTGAGGTTGTAAATCCCAAGTCTCTACTGAAATATTTACAAAACCAGATTTCTGAAGTTAGGCTCCTGCTTTTGGAGGGTAGGTTGGGGTAAAGTTTGGCAATTTTTCATAAGTAAGATATAGCTGACAAAAGGTTTTATGTTTCATGTATTTGTAAATCTTTAATTGACTGCATACTTAAGCTAGTCACAGACAGTGTTGCTATCAAGACACAGTTTGAGGATGAGGGGCCTGTTCAAATTGTGTGTCCAGTGGGTGCTGTTACCCCACATGGCTGCAAGCATGTGAATATGTAGTATACATCTCCTAATTTTAGCTTGGTAGATTAAGGGTCACACAAGGAAAAAAAAACAATTGTAAAGGGGAGTGGCCTTGGAGACTGTGACATGCATAAAAGGAATCCTGCTGCTATCTCCTAAAGTTCATAACCCTCTAGGAACTCTACTCTAAAGGCATCAAAATAGATGACTGTGGAGTAAAGAATCAAAAGGCTGGCTTCAAGAAGTCCATTAAATGGGCATATTCAAAGATGGGTAAGGACATTCCCGGAGAAGATGAATAAATAGAACAGTGAGTTACAGAAGGTACCGCAGGATCTCAACGGGACAGCTGAATACATATACAGTGAAGGAATACAGACTATGAGAAAGAACCAAACAGAATCCCCAAGAATATGAAACTCAAAACATGATAGGAAATTCAGGTGACAACCTCAGTATCAGACTACATCAGATAGATGGAAAAAAATAAAGAAATGAGAAAATAACATTTTTGAAATGTTAGTGTCAGAGAAAAACAAAGAAAACCAAGAAAGAAGAAAAATGGGAGTATTTTGCAATACCCTTAAGAGATCAAATATTAGGCTTATTGGTGAACTTGATGGGTATAAATAATTATAGGTCTAAGGCATAGAAAACAAGCTGGAGGGAGTAGTAGTGGATGAATGTGGCATTGTTTGCATGTACAAAACTTTCAAGTAATAAAAATATTATTGAAGTAATAACAGAAAGCCTATGCAACAAAATAATACAGAACTTTCCCAAAATTTCCAGATAGTCATGGACATCTGTGTTCAAGGAGCCTTTAGAACCCCAAGTACACATGTTTCTCTGTAACATATTTTTAGTTAAGTTGTCAAGAGTACGGTACAAACAAAGACTATTATAATGTGCAAGAGAGAAATGTAAAACAACATTTAAAGATAAATTTATTAGACTGACAGCAGTTCACTTTTTCAGAAGAAACTCTAAATGTCAATAGGGCATAGAATGATGCATTTCAGTTCCTGAAAGAAATTTACCATCAACCAAAGATTATTGTAACCAGCTACACACATAATCAGGATAAGTTTAATGAATTCTTGACCACTAGACCAGAGCTACAAAAGATGCTTACAGGAATTCCATACCCAGAAGAGGAAGAATTTGATAAGTATCCTCATTAGAATACTAATACTAATAGATCTAGAATGTGACTAGATCCCACTAGAAAAATATGTATGCAAATGAAAAGCTGTAAAGAATAAAATATTACCAAGACAGTAAACCATCAATGTGATAAAATAAATGAGGGGAAAAAATGACCAAAATATATCCACAACTGCCAGAAGAAAATCAACAACACATCAGTACTAAGCACATTACTGTCACTAGTAACTCTGAATAGTCTTACCTCTCATATTAAAACACAGACTTACCATTTAAAAAAAATAGGACTCAGATGATGCCTGTAATAAACTCACTTCATCTTGAGTAGATAATTAGAGTAGAAGGTTGAGAAATACTATTTAAAGTATATGGGCCACAAAAGCAAGCAAGAATAGATTAACTACATAGACTTAAAGACAAAACATATTTCATAAAAAGTATACCTACATTGATCCAAGTAACAATTTGTCAAGAAAATATAATAATATCATGTGTGCTGAAGGAATGTCACGCTAATAACTATGGATGATATTGGGTCAAATGTAGATGGCTTCCTCACTGAGCACACTTTCAACAATGATACTTTGTAGCACCTAGTGGAATACTGACATGGACAGATTCTTTGCATGGTCAAGTAACTACACAATGGCAATTGGATAAGCCCAACAAAAAGGATTAACAAGAGAATGGTGTAGAACAGAGTACATATTTGAAACATGAGATTTTGATATGTTTGCCATTTAACCAGCTAAAGCAGTTCAGTAACTTCTCTCAGGTTCAGAGAATGCAATTATTTCCACCATCATACATGCCCTTTGATATCGGACTATATTTTATATAAAAGGTTAAGAATATTTTATAACGTGAATAAAAGAATATTTTTTCTGAAAAAATATATTAATAAATTTATATATGCCTAGTGTCAGAATACTTAGTTTTATAAAAACAAACCCTGTTAAAGGTAAAAGGTAGATTTAGGCCCCATTGTAATAGTCTGTCACTTTTATACTGATAATAATGCTACAGAATTATTTAAAAATCTTAAAATGAACGTTAGAGCACCAAGGTCCTCAAGTAACCAAGCAAAGATATGTGAAAGGAAATAGTGGAAACATAACTCCTGACTGCAAGACATTGAAGAGTGTTACTGGCATAACAGCACATGTGTAGGCCAGTGAAACACAACGAACCCGGAAATAAACCCGTATCTCCTCCGAGGACTCTTGTGAGTGTAAGTGTTAAAAGCATACATAATTATAGTCTCTTCAATAACTTCTGCCAGGAAAACTGGAAATTCCCACATAGGAGATTGGAAACAGGCCCTTCTCTTACTCTGCACAAAAACCATCAGTGTGAGTGGGAGACTTTAATGTAAGATTTATTGCTTACTTAAAGAGAACAGAGTAAAACATAAAGGAAACAGTGTAGGACATTGGCATGACCAAGAGTTCCTGGAGAGGACTCCACAAGTATGTGGAACAAAAGCAAGGATTGAGGGCTAGAATTTCATCAAAATTTAAAATTCCTGCATAGTAAAGTGAATGACAGAATGGAGAGGTAACACAGAATGAATGTGATTTTTGCCAGGTATTTGTCTCATAGGATCAATATCCTCAGAAGTGAGACCTTGAGAAAACAAGGAGTCCAAAGACTGTGAAAAATCTCAATAACCACTTATGAGTAACACAAATGGCCAATAAGTTTATGAATAAATGGTTGTTATGAGATGGTCCTTCTATATGCCATGAATTGCTGTGGGATGTTCTCTATGCTGTGAATGTGTTGCTATGATTGATTGATAAATAAAATGCTGATTGGCCAGTAGCCAGGCAGGAAGTATAGGCGGGACTAGCAAAGAGGAGAATTGGGGTAACAGGAAGGCGAAGTCAGTGAGAGACACAGCCAGCCACGGTTAGGAGAAGCCTCAAGCCACGTAGCAAGGTATAGATTTATGGAAATGGGTTAATTTAAGAAATAAGAACAGTTAGTAAGAAGCCTGCCACAGCCATACAGTTTATAAGCAGTATAAATCTCTGTATGTTTAATTGGGGGATGCTAGTAGGAGAGATTTGCCTCAACTGCCGGCAGGCTGGGACACAGGAAAACTCCAGCTACAGTGAATATGTATTTCTCCCAGTGGTTGATAATAAAGTTGTTTTGGCCTATGGCAAGACAGGGTAAGGTTAGGCAGAAGAATTAAACTAGGACTCAGAGGGAAAGGGGAACAGTCTGGATTGAGACAAATGTGATCCAGCTACCCAAGGAACAAGATGCCAGAGAAGCAGTAAGCCACGGGCCATGTGGTGATTAATAGAAATGGGTTAATTTAAATATAAGAGTTAGTAATAAGCCTCAGCCATCAGCCAAATATTTATAATTAATATAAGCCAGTGTGTGATAATTTGGGAAGCAGTTTCAGGATAGGGTGGAACAGAGAAAAGCCTCTGATTACAAATGGTTACTTAGTAATCAGTGTAATGTAAATGAAAACCACAATGAGATCCCATCCCATCCCCAAGTTAGACTGCATATTAACAAAACATGTTAGTGAGGGCTTGGAGAAAAAGGAGAGCTTATATAATTAGTGGGAATATAAGTTAATACAGCCATGATGGAGTGCAGTGTGGTGATTTTTCCAAACATTAAAGATAGAACCTAATCTGTGATTGAGCTATCCTATTTCTTCGTACACTTCAAGAAATAAAGTCACTGTAGAAAAGAAATATATGCACACTTGTTTGTTGTGACTCTATTCATATGGCCAAGGTGTGGAATCTGCCTTATTTAGTCAATAGGTGACTGAAAAAAAAAAAACAGCACATGACAACAATATTTGGCCATGAAAAATTAGATACTGATATCTTATAGGAAAATGAACAGAATGGGGCAAATAATGTTAACTGAGATAAAAAGCATATATCTTATTTTCTTTCATATATGGAGACAAAGGTGAGAAGATGACAGGAAAACAGTGCCATGTCAGATATCTGGGCTCACTCAGTAGCAGCCAATGTCAATGAAAGGTGGGCTTGCTTGCCTTCCTTCTTCTGCAGTCCAAAAGACAAAGGGTGACATGGTATTCAGTTACATGATTGATTCTCCTGATTCAACACCACACAGTGAAGTTGAGCCCAGACCATTTCCGCATTGGATCTGCTCTTGCTGTGCTATGCCCTTAGTCTTTGGGAAGTTACTAAATGTCCTGAACCTCAGATTTTAGAAGATAGGACTGGCAGCAGTGCTGTGTCACAGCAGTGGGTTAGGATGACTCACATAATTCAAGCACAGACCCTGGCGCTCAATGGACATTCCACGGAAAAGTAGCTACTGTTGTTAATCACGTGGTACACAGAATAAATATTGGTAGCCACAGTAGCAGGACGGCAGCTGCAACAGAAAGCAGGCTAGCTGCCGGCTTTGGGCAAGAGTTAAACAACAGCCTGTCTGGCAATGTCCACACAGTGACAAAACATTTGTGTCTTTCTCCCTGATTCAGTCTTGATAGAGGCAAGCTGGCTCATTCTGAACCTTTCCTGCCTTCTTCAGCTTCCATGTCAATTGCCATAGCCACATGCTCTTTGTAATTTCAGTTGAATTTCAGAGAACTCCCCTGTCTCCACCCTTCTGAATGGTCACCCTTTGGAGTCAGCACCTCTGGTGGATGACTCGTGTGGTCAGCCTTCTCCATCCCTGAAGATCATGAAACCTGAGGGAAATGAACAATCGTGCTCTATCAGAGAAACACAGCGGCTCCAGTTGTATTAGCTCTTCAGGTTTATAATTAAAGTTTGCTGGAGGGGAAGATGCTCCATGGGCACCAGGGATGTGCTTCCTAGACAGCACTGAGCTTTCCTTTTTTTGCTTAAAGTAGAGATGGAAGAACTTGGAGCAGAAGCTTGGGGATGTCAAACGGCAGGGAGGAGCTGAGGGTGCCTGGACCACTACCTCTTCTAGGCAACCAGGGCTGGAATTTTCATATGTAACACTTCAGAGCCCACCTCTGATGAGCTGAGCATCTAGGAATTTGTCCTTCAATGCTAAGAGGTTAATCCTGTACTCGCTGGCTAGGCTTGAAGGTCAGCTTAGTGGGAGGAACATCCAGGGCATAGATTTCCAAGGTCTGTGTAACTTTTTTCAGTAGGTGGACCTTAATTATTTAATGAGTGGCAAAGGACTGAGGGTACGTGAATGTCTGTCCAGTTCCTCATTATGCACTGAGGTAAAGATTAAACCAAACCAAACTAACAAAAACCACAGCAACAAAATAGGTTTTAATCCCTCTTGACTTGTAAAGTGCCTTTTTAAAAAATTACAAATCCTTAAAAATAAACTTGTAAATTCTTATAGTGAACAAAAGAAAAAGTTAATTCAACAAATGTTTCCAATAAAGAAAATACCAGTGCTATTAAACATGTATTTTTGCTCTTTATTGCTTTGAAAATATGTCAGAATTTTCTTTGTAATATTCCATCATGTTCTATACCATTGGTAAAGAATCAGGTACTGTTCAGTGACCCACAAATTTGCTATTATACAATCAGAGTGTCTAAGAGAACAGTGCTGATATCAAATGAAGGAAAGGGAATTATGTGTTAATTTGGCCCCATGATTTGATACCTATGCCTAAAGGATTTTTGAGCTTAAAATAAACCAATTAATTAATTAATTAGTTAATCTAGTTTCCCTCTCAATCTTGTTTGCCCAAAATAGTAGTAATAAGATCAGTAAGTAATATAGTTGATTAATTAAAAATTAATATTCTTGAGAAAGAAAAATCCACCTAGAAATACAGTACTCAAAATAATTGCATTTCCCAAATAATAACTAAATAAACAACCTTTGAAGAGTTACTATGGCCAAACTTTTGTTTGGACTCTGTGAATATTTTCTGAATGACAATAGTGAGATTATCAAGGAGAGGCCCTTTGGTTATGAAAACAGAAATGTCCTTTGATCTGAGGGGATGATCTGATTCCATGAAAACATTGCATTAATGACCATCTTTCTTAAGGGGAATCTAGAGGCTTCTTGCTGCCTTTTGCATGGCATGGGTCATTTATTCACAGGCAGCCAGCCGGCTCAAGACGAAGAAACCTTTGAAGATAGAAACAGAGAGACCAGGCACAGCAACAGAGAGAGAAGGAAGTGGAACTGTGCCGATGGCACTGGGAGCTCTGAGTCCCCATTTCCCCCTTCAGGAAGATTACCTTCAAGTTAAGTCATTCCAGGAGGCTCGAATACACAACTTCTTCTGGTTTTTCTTTTTTAATACCCGGAGTCCTAATCAGTTCTATGAATTTTCATTTTCTTTCAGCATTTAGAAAATATTAATTTCTAAATGCACAATGACAACTATGATTACTGCTGCTTCTTACATGGGGAAATTAATGAAAGAGTAAGTCATAAGTAATACACCTTGAAAATCATTCTTGATATCTCATAACGCTTTTTCTATACTTGTTCATTTTGAATCAGTGGAGTTTAATTGTGTCCTTTAAAGGTTATTTTAGGCTTTTTAAATTATTTATAAAATGACAAATAAAATAAAAATAATCATAACTTTACAGGTAATAGATATGTGTTTACATGCATGTATATTTTCTTCTAACCTGTTTGTGTACACTTGGCATTTAATTAAGCAATGCAAACTCAATACAATATGAGTGTGAAGATTTTTTCCTTCCTTCTCTTATTGCTCATCCAGTACATTATGTTTCAACTCCTTTAATAGAAAACTGAATAGATTCCACAACTTTTTGTTCACTTACAATTATTAAAGCAAATAAGCAAGAAGCAAAGGAAAAAATTAAAGTAGTCAGCTGCCCTCTGAGGTAGAGAACTCTGCTTTTTTATGCTATTTAAAGTACTATCTTACTTCCACTTGTAGGCATGATTAGATGGATAGCATGGAGAGAGAGGAGGCTTTAGCTCTTGTTCTTAGTCACACAGAGGTAGAGGTTTGTGGTCTGCTCAAATATTCTCTTATTTTTAAAATCCATAAACCTTAGCATTTGTACTGGAACAATATCTACCTCTGCATCAGACCCAGAGAGATGAAATCTCAGTTCCCTCTAGGGGTGAACCTGTCACTTTCCTGTGGGTCCTGAGTTCCCAATACTGACTCTTCCCAGTCTATCCACTGCTTTGCTCCTTATTCTTCTAGTTTTCTTGGATTCCATCACTGTATGTGTATGTTTGTGTCTTTATTATGTTGAGCTATGTTAATACACTTTCTTTAATTGCCCTTTTTATAATGCCATGTTAAGGCATCCTTCTGCTGTCCTTTTGGGGTTATGAGTATGGGAAGAGAATAGTGATAGAGAAAATTGCTACAGCAGTTATTCAATGATAACATTTTATGTTTCTGAATTCTTAACCAGATTTTTATAATATATGCCTAGTTTGAGAGCTAAGTATTAAAAAGATTATTCTGAATTCATTGTATGGAAAGTCAACTTAGAAAAATGCAGGTTATAGAATGCATGCGAGAAAATGACATAGAACTAGACCTTTAAGAGAAAATGTGTCCATCCGGACCCCCAGCTCATGGCATGGAGAATGTGAGAAAAGCAGATGTAGAAAAAGCATGAAGATACTGAGTTTCTTACTCTTACCTTCGACCTAGAGTGTCAGAGAAGTTTTAGATGATAGAAATACTGACAATTTTATCTCAATACATGTTTGAAGAAGATTGTTTCAAATGATCACTAGCAACAGCCTGGGGCAAGAACACATCAAAATTAATCAATCTAGGCAATGTAGTAAGACAGAGGATAGGTCGGACTTAATCTTTCTAAGGAATTCATAGCTTTATAGGTCAGGTTTAAGATCCACATGTCCCATAGTCCCTAACAACAACTGAAAAAAGTTGTGTTGAGAAACAGTGGGATCCTGTGGAGCTTTCTATGAATTGGAATAAATTCCATGTGCTGTGGTAGAAAAGGATCATGGAGGGAGAAGAATATAGAGATTAGGATGTTAGTTCAGGTCCCGGAGCATTGATTTAAGATCAATGTCACTCTTGATCCAAATAAGACATGACACAACTGAGTTTTACATGCAGGGCTGCCAGAGAGACTTCACTGGGAAATAATGATACCCAAAGTCACTACACATATTGAAAACTCCCATTGCCATCCTCTTTGCAGTGAGGAGGACAGTTACTGCCATAGATACTAGATAATTTTGAGGCCAAGAAAACATGGATAAAGGATGACTGAAAATACCAGGCATGTAGCTAAAGGATACAAAACAAAAGAGATGTGAAATCCAGTGTTTTAACAGCTCAGAGTATGCATACGTGTTGCTGGATTGGGGTTTATCTTAGTTAGGGCTTCTATTGCTATGAAGAGACATCATGACTATAGCAACTCTTACAAAGGAAAACAATTAATTGAGGTGTTGGCTTAGAGTTTCAGAGGTTTAGTCCATTATCATCCTGGTGGGACAAGGCAGAGTGCAGACATGGTGCTGGGGCTGAGAGTCTTATATCTTGATCACCATGCAACAGAAAGTGGTCTATGACACTGGGCCTGGCTTGAGCAGATATGAGAGCTCAAAATCTGCCTCTACAGTGACACACTTCCTCCAATAAGTCCATACTTACTCCAACAAAACCACATGTCCTAATAATGACACTCCCCATGAGCTTATGGGGGCCAATTACATTCAAAATCCCACAGAATTGTACTTCTTGACAATTACTGCATTCCTTATAAAAATGTGTAGAAAGAATATCAAATTTAATAGTCTGATTGGTATTTCAAAAATGCTGCATTTTTCAATGTTCTGAAAGTATGTTTATATACAAAGATGAAGCTATATGAGTACAATGAATTTGTAGATGGAATTTGTAGCAGGAATCTTAAAAGTTCTTATTAATAAAACAAACCTGGAGCCAAGTATTGGGGTGAACACTGGAAGATCAGAGAGACAGAACAAGCCACAGCTAACCTCACCTGGCCAACTTCTCAGCTGATCTTGTTTCCTCAGACTGGAAGCCTCTGTGTTCTCATATCTGAATGGCTCTCAGCTGAACTGTGCTGCTCCAAAGCCTGAAAGCTTAACCAGCCAAATGCTTCTAGTTTCTGGTCCTCACGCTTTATATAACTTTCTGCTTTCTACCATCACTCCCTGGAATTAAAGGCGTGAGTCACCATGCTTGGCTGTATCCTTGAACAGATGGATTTCTGCCTCTGGAATGCTAGGATTAAAGGCGTGTGCTACCACTGCCTATCCTAAGTATCTAGTGGCTTTTCTGTTCTCTGACCCCAGATAAGTTTATTAAGGGTACACAATATTTTGGGGAACACAATACCACCACAGGAATTTCTAGTCAAAGATTGCATGCATTCTTTAAAAAGAACTTTTAAAATTCTTAAAAGTTTAAATAAGCTTTTCCAAATCATCACAAGGACTCCTTCCTGGTTTTCACCTCATACTATATGAGATAAGGATTATTTTTCTCTCATGTAGTCTTTTGGTCAATACCCAAAAGAAAATTCTCTGAACTCAGGCTTAAGTTATGTAGTCTTTAACTTTGAGAATCCCCATGCCCTAAAATTTCTTGGAGACATGCTTAAACATATTTGCAGTAGTTTTAAAACTGTGAAATATTTTTAGTTTGAAAAACTGGACACAAACCAAATGTTTATAAATCTCACCATGTAAAGGATGGTTCATTCAAACAATGGAAATGTGTGTAAAGTGGAAATAATATGCCAGGACACTAAGAATAGATTTGAAAGGAGTGTAAGAATACAAAGGAACACTGTAGGAAGTTATGTCTTATAGACCATTTATAGATATTTATAGTATTGAATGTTATTAAAACATTGGTGATATATTCACTGTGTCTTCATCATATTAGCAAGGAAGCTGCCCTGAGGTTCAGAAGAAAAGAGTTAAAGGAGTATACAATAGAATTTTTTCTATATTTGCTATGATTTATTATTGTTGTTGTTATTTAACAAAATAGTGCTAGCATTGCTCATTTCTATATAACATACATATATTGGTTTATTATATATATATTTTCAAATTTTATTTTCTTGCAAAGAGGAAAGTTTCTTGGCTTTAGATGCTTAGGAAGATCTTACCCAATAGCAGCAACTAAACCAGTCTGGTCACTTTACAAATGATGCACTTACTTCAGTGAAATATAGAGCTCTCTGCTGTAGTCTGAAGACTAATGTCAATAGACTATTCTTTCCAGATTGTTCTATTTCATTTGAACCAGTGACATGCAGGGAAAAAACAGCTTTGAGAGTGTAGGTGGCAATTTTCAATTATTAAAGAATATCTATATATAAACACAAATATATTTTAAATATTTTTGCTTTATTAAAGTATAGTGAGGTTCAAACTCTCATTAACTGAATAATTGGTTGAATAAAATTCATAAAAAGTAAAGTCTCTACCAACCATTTTAAAAATACAAACCAAACCTAACAGAATTTTGTGAAATGGTGTGGACTCTAGCATGTGCAGTGAATGCACTGTGAACTTTGAGTTGCAAATTACAATAAACTGCTGTTTGTCTTGTTCTATTACATTTGGCAAAATCACCTTGTTTTGTAAATATTAGTCAAATTAGGAGAAGAAGAATTAGAAATAGATGAGCCATTGAGAACCTGATTTAATGAGAAAATGATAAAGAGTAAGCCTGTTCTCCTAATGTGACAGCTTAGTTTGACTATCCACACATGAGATATTTATTGAGCATCTCTATGATCATGGGTATTATTAGATAAGACTGGAACGATGTATGGGAAATGCCTTACATTTATAGAGTATCCCCTCTCACAGTCCCTGTATCCACCCCAGCTGTGTTAGTTGACATACAAAATGGAAGTCCTATTTGACACCTTTACTACAGAGTTTTTTAGTTCCTTTAGGTACAGCTTCCTTAATCAGCATTTAGTCCAGTCAGACATCTTGAATTTTCACAATGATTTCTTGTTATTATATTTGAATTCCTTAATTGGTAGTAAGGCATATATATTTCCTTTTAAAGATTTATATTATTAGTTTTGAATTACATGTGCACATGTGTGTCTATGCACACACACACAGCTGCTAGCAGAGCATAGAAAAGGAGGCCAAGTATCTTGGAGATTTAGTCCCAGGCTGTTGTCAACAGGTGCTAGGAAATGACTTTGAATCAACTGCAAAGGACACACTTAACAATGGAGTCATATTTTCAGTCCATGCAATATCTTTCTTATATGTTTATTGGTCACATTGGTTCCTCTTCCATGAGTTACCACTTCATTATTTTCCTCTACTATTTGACCTATACTTATTGATTTGTAGTTCATTGATATTCTGAGTGAAAAATGATTTGATTATAACACACACACATACACACACACACACACACACACACACACACACATTGATACCTAGTCTCTCAGTCTTTCACATGACTGCCTCCACTTTATAGGATTTATTCTTATGGAGAACTATTAAAATGGTGGTATCATCATATTTATCAACCTATATCTTCACTGATTATGTTGTGTCTTGTATAAAAATGCCTTACTATTTTATGTTATAAGTTTATAAGAGAGTCTTCTGTATTTTCTTTTAATGGTTTCAATTTTTTTGGTTAATTTTCTATTTTATTTTTATTTAGGTCTTCAAAGCACCTGTGTCTTACCTTAAAGTGCAGTTTGAGTTAAGGGTCTGTATTAGTCAGGGTTTTCTAGAGTTACAGAGGTTACAGAATGAATCTCTATCTCTTTCTGTGTGTGTGTGTGTGTG
>CABHPP010128136.1:21843-33836 GCA_902168425.1 Peromyscus attwateri
GAGAGAGAGAGAGGGAGAGAGAGAGAGAGAGAGAGAGAGAGAGAGAGAGAGAGAGAGAGAGAGAGAGAGAGAGAACTTATTGGAATGACTTACTGGCTGCAGTCCAGCTAATCCACCAATGACTAACTGAATAGAAAGTTCAAGAATCTAGTAGTTGCTCAGTCCATGAGGCTGGGTGTCTCAGCTGGTCTACAGTATATGCTGGAATCCTGGAAAAGTAGACTCCAAGGCCAGTGAAGGAATGGATGTGCTGACAAGGTGAGGGCAAGCAGAGAGTGAATAATACCTTCCTTCTTCATTGTCCTTGTACAGAAGGCATGGCCCAGATCAAAGGTATGCCTTCCAGCCTCAAGATCTAGATCAAAGGCATGTTGTCTTCTTGCCTCAAGATCTGGATCACAGATGTGCCCTCCATTTCTGGGTTGTAGTTAGTTCTAGATATAGTCAAGTTGATAACCAAGAATAGCCATCACAGGGTGTGATTTTTTTTTTTTATATATAGGAAGTCAATTATACAAATGCTTTTACTAAGTATGCATTATTTAGTAGTGTGACTTTTAATATATTTAAAAAAATATTTCTGATATTATTCTCTGTTTATTTGCTATGTGATTAGAAGATATCTATCAGTCCATAAAATTTTGGGGGTGATTTACTGAGATTCTATAGGGCTAGTGAGTTACTAGTTGTTGTTACATACTTATATTCCAAATCATTTGAAGCCACACTTACTTCATAAATGTTCAATCTATCAGTTTTACAGCTTTATTCTACTTTAAAATATATTTGCTTCTAAAAGGTAAAGCTTTTTTGTTGTTGTTGTTCGTGTGAGTATGTGTGAGTATGTGTGTGTGTGTGTGTGTGTGTGTGTGTGTGTGTGTTCCAAAAGAAACTCAGAACAAATGTCTGTCACTCCTATTATCATACCAAAGCATATTCTGGCCCCCAGACTTTCTCAGTCTCCCAGCTACCTGCGGCTCTTCTCAGCTCTTCTCACACCACCTGCTTCCCTAAACTTCTCCAGCTCATGAGCTTTCCTCCCCCAGCTTCTCATTCCCATCCAACCCTGCCATTTTGGCCCTGCTCTCTTTTCTCTCCTGCTGGTTTTCCACTCTTGGTCCTTCTCTCCGTCTCTTGTCATGCTCCAGTCCATTCTGCAGCCATGTTCATTCCACTACTTTCTCTCCCTGCTCAGGATTTTTTCAGATGCCTCTGGCTATACTCTCATGTCTACAATAAAAACCTTTCCCTCAACTGTACCTTGGAGTGGTCGTGTCCACACTCTATAGAATTTGAAGTTGACTTCCTAAATTATTTCTATAATGGTGTCAATTTCTACTTTATATGTCTTGTATAGAAATCAGGATTTATGTATCTTCTATGCATTAATTTATTAAATATTTTAATAATTTATTAAATATTTTATCAATAATTTATTAAATATTTTAATCAATAATTTTTTTGTTGCTATCTAGGTGTGAACCTAATTTTAGAGGG
The DNA here is from genome assembly GCA_902168425.1 of Peromyscus attwateri. NCBI lineage: Eukaryota > Metazoa > Chordata > Mammalia > Rodentia > Cricetidae > Peromyscus > Peromyscus attwateri. The sequence goes on from CABHPP010128136.1 coordinate 23,341, forward strand.
CAATTTCCTACCTCTACCTGTGTGTTTTTGCAATTATTTCTGTTCTAGTTTGAGTCTCGGTGCTGTAACAGAGCATTAAAAGCAACTTGTGGAAGAAATAGTTTATTTCCAGGTTACAGTCTGTAGTCCATCACTGAAGGAAGTCAGGCAGGAGCTCAGGAATGAGCCTGGAGGCAGGAACCATGGAGGAGTGCTGATTACTGTCTCACTCAGGACTTTGCTAGCCTTCTTTTACAACCCAGGCACATCTGCCTAGGTATGGCACCTCTCACAGTGAGCCCTCCCACATCAATCATTAATCAAAACAATTCCTCACAGCCATAGCCACAGGCCAAGATGATTGAGACAATTCTTCAGTTGAAGTTTCCCCTTATGGGCGGCTTTAGATATGTTAAGAAGGCAGTAAAAACCATTGTACTCTCAGATTAACTTCTTGCCTTTGTGTCTTTATCAATACTTCCAGTTTGGCATTCCAATGTCTTGTAGCTGCTTTTTTACCCATCTCTGGTCTTAAGTAAAACATGAGCACTTTATGTTTCTCAGACTCACTCGAAGAATCTCATGTCTCATCACAAGTTTTGTTTCCCAGGCTTTTGTGTTTTTAGTGTTTTGGACTCAGCATGACTGTTTTTTCTGCATCCATCCAGCATTCTGCTGCACATGTTTCTTGTGAATCATGTACCCAAAGCTTCTGCTTGTCACTATCAGAGTCTGCTACAGTTTCCAGCTACTGAATTTCAGGAACTCTTTTGAATTGAATGAAACTTTGATGATTTCATTTTATAGTTTTGTGAACCAAAATATCATGTCCTATGCTTAGAGATTCTGCTTTAATTACTTTAGCGTAGGATCAAACAGCTTGTGTTTCTGCTAAGTTCATACATCTTGGTGAGGCTGTCTGACCAGGGACCACATTTAGGAAAACAGTCCTTAACACACAGGCATTCAAAGACCAGTTCAAATATGCACACTTTATAGGATGAAGATATAGATCAATGGTAGAACACTAGCCTACTATGTATAAGGTCCTGGGTTTAATCCCCAGTATTGCCAGGATAAAATAAATGTATATGTCTGTATATTACCTCAGGTCAATTAAATCAATAGCTAATTTCAATAGTGCTGCTTTGTCTTCATCCTACGGATGAAGAAGAAGACAGTCAGCTTGCATTATATAGAGGGATGGGCGTGGACTCTGAGTCTTTTGGTAGCTAATTCTTGGATTTTAAGTGTTTTTCCAGGTTTGTTTTGTTTACCTGTCTTCTTTGCTGTCATTGAATCTCAAGGTCAAGGTTCTCAGCAGTTTCCTGTTACATTCCAGCATTGTCCTGCACCAACCTTCTACACCCTTTGCAGGTTTCAATTGGTGTCCCACTAGTATTCGAAATGTTCTTATTCTATGTATTATTTGCATTGTATATTTACAGAAAATGATAGTAAAATAACAAATAACTGTAGCCTCTTAAGTAGGAACCTTTATTATCAGGAATGTATAGATAAGTCTCCAAGAAAACAAGTAAAATGTTCAGGATGTCATATTCGATGTGGTTATGAGTCCTAATTCTATACCCAGGCAGTAGAGTCCCAGATGGTACATTGTATGATCTTAGGAAAGCCGACTATAATCAGCCTCTTCATTACTCTGACAAAATAATGAAGAAAGTCAACACAGGAAGGAAGGCTTATTTTGCTTCATAATTTCTGAGGTTTCAGCACATTGTCACTTGGCTCTGGTGTCTTGGGATTCATGAGGTTTGGGGCAGAACATCAAGGTAGGAAGCATGTAATGGAGTTAGTGAGTTACCTCTTGCAGACAGGAAGAGATGGGCAAGGCAGGAAGGTGCAGGGACAATATATGCAATTCAAGAGTTTCCCACAGTGACCTTCCATTTCCTAGTAGCTGCTGCCTCCTACAAAAACTTTCAGTAGGAACTCATCAATGGATTGGTGAATGAATGAGAGTATTAGTTCCTTTTCTAATTAACAAAAATAACCAGAGAAGGAGAGTTATATTGGCTCATGGATTGGAAGTCCCATGATGAAGGCATGACAGTGGGTGACTCCACGACAGCAGGCCTGTGGGACTATCTGCTCACATCTCAGTGGATCAGGCAGCAGAGAATGGAATGCTGGCACTCAATTTGCTTTTTTCTTTTTTACTTTCTGTTCAGCCTAGGAAACAAGCCCATGGGATGCTGTGACCCAAGATTAGGCCAAGCATTCCTCACTCATTTAATTCTTTCTGGAAAAGCTGTTACAGACACTAAGGCTGTCCCTTATAATAAACTGAGTTGACATAAAGTTGACAATCATAATTAACCATTACAGTGAGGTTATTGGCCTAAATGTCCAATGACTGCTCAATAGTATCCAGTGCCAGGAGCAAACACATGAGTTTTTTGAGATACTTTATTACCTCATACCTGATTCATTGAGGAGCAACTAACAGAATGTGTCCTACTCTCTTGTGAATTACTCAGTGGTAAGGAAGCAAACAAAAGCAGTAACAAAAAACAAAATAAAACAGCATAGCAAAACTTTCAGCTACTCCTTTGCTTCTGAGCAGAAAGGTCTGGCTGGCTCACTGTGTGGTGCAGAGGAGATAAGAGTACATGCCGTGTAAACATGGATTCAAGAGGGAGGGACATGTGCTATGTCTCTGGAGAATGTCTTGGTGTTTATATTCTGCTGGTGTTCTGCCATTAAAGTTATCACATAATTATAAACAAGATATATGTTGTAACTCCTTTTGTCATGTATTGGGAAAGGACAAAATAAAACTGGTCCTGAGTCCAATATCCTGATAGAAAAGAGGTCCACATTCCAGATTCACTTCCACCACAAATATGTCTATGAACTTGACATAACTTTATCATTGTGGGTGTAGTGGTTTGAAAGAAAATGGCCTCCAAAGGGAGTGGCACTATTAGGAGGTGTGGCCTTGATGGAGTAGGTATGGTCTTGTTGGAGGAAGTGTGTCACTGTGGGGGCAGGCTTTGAGGTCTTTTTCTCAAGCTTCACTCACTGTGACAGGCAGTTGATTTCCTGTTGCCTGCAAGATGTAGCAGTCTCAGCTCCCGTATCACATCTGCCTGCCGCCATGCTCCCTGTCATGATAATGGACTGAACCTCTGAAAGTGTGAGCAAGGCACCTCAATTAAATGTTTGCTTTATAAGAGTTGCCATGGTCATGGTGTCTTTTCACAGAAATAGTAAACCCTAACTAAGACACTGGGCCTGAATTTTTTTCAAAAAAATTAGTAACTGTAATTAGATAATTTTGAAAGTTATTTCCAGCCCTGATATTACAAAATGAAGTAATTTAGTTCAAGCCTGACAAATAAGATCTTGAAGCAACATTGAATGTTTCCCTTATCATTATTAAATATTAAAGATCCTTCAATACAGAGATGATTTTTACCATATAATAATTTTTCAAACAGGTAAAAATTCTATATTTACCCAACCTTCATAAAAACATTAGGAAGAACAGAAAGTATTTTGAAAGTAAAAGGAAATAGAGAGTGGAAGAGAGGAAAGTTGGGGGGAATCTTCAAGCTTATGCTTTTAGCTAACCAAATGAGAAAATAAATATTCTCAATTCACTCTATTGACAATTTACTGGAACTTATCAATGCATATTAAAATGTTTTGTGGAGCAGTGTTAAAATAGCTATGTCGAGCCGGGCGTTGGTGGCGCACGCCTTTAATCCCAGCACTCGGGAGGCAGAGGCAGGCGGATCTCTGTGAGTTCGAGGCCAGCCTGGGCTACCAAGTGAGCTCCAGGAAAGGCGCAAAGCTACACAGAGAAACCCTGTCTCGGAAAACCAAAAAAAAAAAAAATAGCTATGTCAATGTCATTTTATATATATATATATATAATCAATTACTGCCATCACTAGAATATATTACATTATGTTATATTATGTTCATCTTTTCTGTTTCTAGGGAGGTGAACTCACAGTGGCATATATATATCTTCAATAGCAGTGTTTCTTTGTGTTTCAAATACTTTATGAAAGAATTCCCAGTCAAGCGAACACTTGTAAGCATACTCACCTATGAATAAATATAGGGTGCAGATATGAGCTTATACATCTCTATCTGTTAATATGAATTTGTTAATGCTCATTTCATTAATGGCCGGGTGACTGAGTAACTTAGAAGACAATTTCAAACAAGATTGTCTTGATTTTCTTCCAAGACTTATGCATGCTTAGGTAATTACGACATACCCTCATGACTGCTAAGGACAGGTGTATTTTTAATCTCTGTGTATGTTTGCAATGATATGGAAAATAGAAAATGTGTTTTATACAATGGCAAAGCATTTTATCTTGAAGATTAGTAAGTCATTTTAAAAGCCTCTTCTTTAAGATAAACAGTGATTAGATTGGAATTAAAAGTGAAAACAGTAGTAGCTAACCATCATCTCCCTTAGTGAATACACCTCGTTATTATTTTTAGGTGGCCAATTACTGAGCTGTATTTGCGGTTTCATTTTCATTTGTATTAGGTAATGGTTGTATAAATGAGGCTGTAATGTCTTAGATGGATTCCTGGAAAAAGCTGAGGTAGAGATGTGTGTGTACAAGGTTTACTCGTGAATGCTTTTAGAAACCACACTGTGAAGGAGCAAGAGAGGCAGGATGGATAGAGGGAAAGGCTCACCTCAGTTGCACCTACCACAGAGGCTATAGCCAGGTCTATGGAAGCTCTGGAGCTCAGCCATGCAGCCCTTTGGAGATATGATTTTGGGGAAATGATTTGTCTTTGTAGGTTCCTTTAGCCAGCCATTGGCCACACATTACCTATAAGGCTGGCATGGAGTCTAATGTGACACAATTCATTCTGGAAAAGTAATTTCTCAACAAAGCACTGGGAATATTGTGTTTTGCAGATGATTGTAGCTTGTGTCAAATTGGCATAAAAACTAGCTAGGATACTCCTAAAGTTTAAGAATATAAAAAAATGTACAATTTGTTTCTAAAAAATATTTTTAAAAATTTAACCACAATCCTGAAAAAACAAACAAACAAAAACTTTGATACATGGAAATAGGTGTGTCATGGAGGTCTAGACATTTGCAATGCTTTTCATAAATTGTGGCAGAGAAATGCCATTGAGACTACATTAGATGCTGATTGTGAGTTTCTACTTAATAATTACACTAAAGTATAAAAATGCATTCTAAAATGATGTATTTATAATATGCTTTCTCTGAGGAGTAGAAAGTCTAAGTCATCACATTTATTCAATTCAAGATGTTTCTTTCAATGTTGTTTACATTCTCTACTCCAGGAATGTAAATGAGGGTGAGAAGTGTATGTGTATGTACAGAGATCCTTTACTGTATGTTTGGAATAGTTCATTGTGTATTCTGAGGACCCTCTGAGTCTCTAAAATGACTTTCTAAAGGCGGCTAGACGGCATGGCATTAATTTAGAGTACAGCAGTGTGCCTGTGTGGAGCCAAACTGCCCCTTCTCTCACAAGTGCCTGCTCTCAACACTCTGGTACAGACCCATCGTCTCTTAACTGGATTACGTACGGGGCCTAGCGCTTACCTACTCACTATCATCAAGCCTCATGAAGTCATTCTCCAGACCACTGTGAGAATATGAGTAAAGTCACGCCAGCCAGCACTTTTCCTCATTTTGCTTAGCCACAGCCAAACTTCTGGTCGTTTCTCCCTCATGTGTCCTCCTTTGTTCAGTTCTGGGCACACTGCTGCCTGCCATACCCCACAAGCATGTCCAATCCCATCCAACAAGGATTGTGAAATTGGTGTTTTTCTCCGACCAAAACAGCACATTCAGACAGATTACTTGCTTGATTTTTCCTTTCCTGTGGTAATTTATTAACGTTTTCTCAGTGTTTTTTTTTTTTTTAACATTCAATCTAAAATTTAAACACTCTTTCCTATCTCAATGTGTGGAATTATTTTATTCTTTAGTACTTATCCTTATTTATCATGAGGTATAGTTTACTTATTATTCTTGCTTATTATCAATGTCCCTTTGCAGAATAAAAATTCTGCAAGGGTTAGGATTTTTGTTCATTTCATTTATCGTTTTAATGAAAGCACCAGAAGCAATAGATAGCAGAGAATGGGCTTTCAAGAAATCTTTGGTGAATGGAAGCAGGCTTAGATGACAAATGTCCATATATAGTTAATTCTTTCCAATCTTGGTCTCCAGTGCCGTGTTGCTCCAAGACATAGGTAATATCACAAGGAGGAAGAGCGTAAATTTTTATAGGGCCTGGTTGCTCTGCTTTCTCTAAAGATTAAGAGTTCTCAGCACTGTGACACACTGTGTTTAATTAGTGTTAATGATACTCGGGGCAATACATGAACTAACCAGGGGGCTGAAAGAGAAGTGACTCTCCAGAGCCATGCAGGCTTGTTGATTTCCAACTGAATCTGTTGGACAAATGATGTTATCCCCAGGGACATCAAGAAGTGGAAATTAAGCATTTCTGGGGACAATACAATGTCATATTGGTTATTAAGAAACTATGTTACATTTTTTTCTTCTAAGCTAGCCATTTCCCAAGTCCTTTTAAAATAAGATTAAAAACTCCCATATGATTTTCAAAAGAGATTGATTTTAGATCAAACCCAAAGTCTTCCTCCTATGAACTATTATCTGAATTCAATGTCTGATAAATGTTTCAATGTCATTTGCAGCAAGAACGCCCCAGTCATTTTTTTTAATTTAAAATATATTCTTCATGCATACAATATATCCTAAGCACAGTTTACCCTCCCTCAATTCCTCATAGCTCCCTCTCCTTTCTCCTCCAGATCAACTTCCCCTCTGTTTCCTCTTCAGAAAAGAGCAGATCTCCAAGAGAGGACAGCCAAACAGGACAAAACAAGATACAGTAAGACCAGGTCAAAGCCCTCCCATCCAGTTTGCATAAGACAACCCAATAGCAGGAGAAGAGTTTCACGAGAAGGTCAAATAGATATATACACACCCACTGCTAAAAGTATCACAAGAATACCACGAAAATAGCCAAGCTATACACACAGAGGACCTGGTGAAGCCCTGTGCTTACCATTTCAGCCTCTGTGAGCCCATGGTTTATCCTACACTGCCTGGATGGCCAAGAACCAAAGACTGGATAGCCCAGAGATCTAGGATAGAACCCAACACAACCGGAAAGAAAAATCAATGAAATGATTTCTAATGATATCCTGCTAAACTCATAGATTGGTGCCTTGCCCAGTTGTCAGAAGAGATGCTTCCTCTGGCAGCAAAAGGGAATGAGTACAGAAAACCACAGCCAGACATTATGTGGAGAGAGAGTCTAGATTGGAGGTCTCCATCCAGTCTCTCCTTTTGGAGATCAGGGAACCCCACAGAAGAGGGGAAGGAAAGATTGTAGGCATCAGAGGGGATGGAGGACACCAGGAGAACATGGCCCTAGTCATTCTTATGGGAACTATGAGAGATGCTTTATAATGTCAACTGGAATATTAAAAGGATGTTAAGGTTTGGTTTTCAATGAATATTGTGTCTGCTCCTGTCCTTATCACAATCCAATCTCTGCTGAGCCTCAACCTATTGTCCTGTAAAAACTGAAACAAATCAGTGGGGAAAAAAACATACCCAACTATTGGTAGGCCATCTTGAGGCATAATGGAAAACTGAGAATGAAAATGAGCTGTTGACTATACAGAGCATGCAGGATCCCAACTTTCTCTGTGTGTGATTCCCAACTGCCACAGCTGTAATCACATTAGGATTCCTGACTATGAGGAACTCTGCGAGAGACCTCTGTCAGCACCACAGGCATTAACCAGTCTATGGCCTGTTACTTCATGATCACACACGGTGCATTCTAAAGCTATCCAATACTGTTGCATCCCTAGTCAAACGTGGGCTGGCACCAAGGCATGCGAGATGGCTTTGAGAACAGTTCTTTTCAGTCCTGAATACTAAAGATGGAGCATGCTGCTTATTCACTTTGCTTTTCTCAAAGCCTCGGAGAAAACAGAATAGCTTATGGCCCATTAGGATGCAGGTGGTTGAAGATGCTAAGCACTTCATCACTGTGGCAAAGTAGCCAGGAGCAACATCATGATTTATACATTTTCCAGGCTTCTTTGTTTGTGGAGTTTTGAAGTTTGAGGCTCAGCAGAGATTGGATTGTGATAAGGACAGGAGCAGACACAATATTCATAGGCTTTCAAATGATCATGTAGGCAGGCAGCTCTTTGTATTATTTTAAATAGGCTGCATCAGAGGCTTGGGAGAAAGATTTTTTATTTTAAAGTAAAGAAGAGAACTCATCAAAAGTCTGTCTGGGTTTCTTAAAAGCGGCATTTATTAAATGAGTATCTCAGGGCCATGTGTGTAGTACTATGGTAGGCTTCTCCTCTGCCTCTATGTCATTGTCTGGACATATCCTGGTTTGTGATGCTCCTGTGGCTTCTGGATCATCTCTGTGGACTGAGAACTTCTAGTGTCTGAGAGGGATAATGAACCCCTCCATGCCCAGGTACCATCTTCTGGAGACCTTTGTAAGTTTGACAGTTTGTCAGACCGACAAATGTCAGTCAGAAACTAAGGAAGGTGGCCACTCAGTCTCTCTCCCTTTATTTTGTTCATCTATCAGTGGCTTATATGTAGTGTCAACACATCCCAAAGAAAAGAAAATAGTTCAATCTAATCTTACAGTTCTATTGTCAACATAAATTCTAAATCCACAGTTTTAGATGATATGAATTCTTTTCTCTTTGAATGATTTGACAACAGATAGACAAAATCATAATATGACAAATCTTAAGAATTTGATTATTAAACAAAAGAGCTAAAATGCAATGTGTGCCATTTGGATCTTTTCTCCAAGAATCACCAGATAAGCACAGAAAACACTTCTTGCTGACTCTTTCTCATAACCCTATTCATGCCCAAATACCACAGTCTATAGCACCCTTTGTTTTCTTTGACAATCCCTCAAGTGTGAGCTAAGAAGGTTTTTTGATAGCATAGAGCAATAAGGCACAGGATATCTGGCAACAAAAATCTAACTGTGGGTTTCACACATTCTATGTTCTTCACATCAAAAATGAACCATAATGTTGATAAGTCAGGGGTGCTACAAAGAGTAGGAAGGGTTTAGGTAAAGCTGGGTTTAAAGAGTCAGGCAATTCTCTACCTGATGTTATGAGCCTTGGAGATAAATGTTTGGGTGCTCATATGTGCTGTGAAAACATGAATACCGTTTTTCTCATTGTGTTTCTTTCTAATAGACTCCAGGAAATGACGGAAGAATTTTCCTGTTGTTCGAATAAGGAAAGCAATTTTTCTATAATAAAGAGACTAGCTTGGAGTAGCTTGGCCCTAACTTTCATATACTAAGCCTGCTGTTTGTCTTCCATGCCTCTAGAGAATATCCTCCGACATATTCTGACTCTCCTCACAGTATGTGTCGCTGTAATCTCTGATAAAATCCATTGAAAAGGACACACAAAGTCACTCTCATAAAAATTGAAAGAACTTTTTCTGCCTCCCATAATTGTCTTTGGGTTTCTGGTCTATCAATGGTCCAAAGTCAGACACTGAATCTGTATTGGTGTAGCTTGGAAATGATTCCTGCATTGAGACATCACTTGACAAAGAGATAGCATCCCACATTAAGAAAGTGTGAGCATCCCTTGGAAGACTGCCAGGGAGAGTATTCGAGCAATGCACCATACAGATGAAAGTTAACTCTTCACAGTGAGATGGTTTGAATCATCTGGAGGCAGGATAAAATGCTAGTTCTAAAATCTAATTACATTTTATTGTTCTTTGTCCAAACTCAAATGTTGGAACGGAATGCCTAGTAGAAAAACACTAGACTGCTCTAGATTATACCAAGGTAGCTTCATTCTCTCACCTGGACATAAACCATGCTCACTCTCAGCTCCTTGGTTCTCTTGTGGATGTAATTCACTTCCCTGAAATATTCTCCTAGTTCATCCTTCAGGCAGAAGACATCTGTCCTATGATCTAACACTCATTATGTTCCATATCTTGCCACTAAATTGCTTTCATATGTTTCACCCACCTTAACCCCAACCACAGCGCTGTAAGGTTAATATTGTTGCTATTCTTGGTTTATAAATAATTGGCTTTGAGTTTGAAACCAACAACTTGTCCAAGAGTATTTACTTATTGAATAGGGGAAGAAAAATTTGAATCTATATGGTGACTAGGCTTGCTCATGCCATTAATGTCTTCCTTAGAGCCTTCACCATCAACACCTGTCTATAACTACATACTTTAAAAAATCCTAATTGTACACACTCTTAAAATATTCACTCAAGCCCTTTTTTATATTATCCTAATAACTTAAAATTAAAACAATGAAAACATTTTCCTCATAAGGTTACACATGTGTGTGTATGTGTTTGTATGTGTGCATATGTGTGTGTGCATGTGTTTTTAAGAGAGAGAGAGAGAGAGAGAGAGAGAGAGAGAGAGAGAGAGAGAGAGAGAG